>CAUOFW020002535.1:0-47366 GCA_963454935.2 Ilex paraguariensis
TTGATCTCAGTTTTTTTGATTTTGGGTTTTCTTCTACACATGTGAAACTGTGAAGGGAAGGATTGTTAAGTCCTCAGTAAAGATGGATCAACTCCAGAAAGTTTGAGATTTCAACGAATCACTGTTCTGCCGAGCCGCCCACATGCTGCTCGGATACACTCCTACATATACATCATTTATTGCCGCGCCGAACTGACCCAATGCCACTTTGGTCGCAGATCGGGAGGCGATTCAGACAGCTCGGGCTCAGAATCCACGAGCCAAGTAGAAGTCTTCCCTTGCAGCTTCTGGGCACAGGATGGTGAAGAACTTTCTTGATTTCCTGTCAACCGTTGAACCGACTCCCTCAACCGAGCTGACTCCAGCTACTTCAATGATTTCGATTACTATTCTTGATGAATCAACTCTCTGAAGCCGATGATGCAGGTCTGCCTTTGAATGACCAAGCCGATTTGCCTTCAGCCGCTGAAAAATCTGTTCATGATGAGATAGATCTTCCAGAACCTGTTCACTCACCTTTTCAAGAAAATGACTCAATGTTTGAGCTCGCTGATGATCCAGCTCTAAAGAAGAGAAAGATATCAGAGACTGAGGTGAGTCTTTCCCTTGTACCTGTGAATCCTCCTTTTAGACCAATCCTTAGAGCTAAAAGAAGAGAAATTACTGCAAAGGATTCTGCGATAGAGGATTTCAATGTTGTAGTTGGAATTGCTCGGGGGGTGATTTTGCCTCGTGACTTGGCAATGAACGAGGCCCTTACTGATGATGAGGTGTCTCGCCAGGCCATTCAACATATGGTTTTGGTAAGTCTTGACTCTGACTTCTCTTAAGTTTTTTACCCTTGAAATTTTTCTAAGTCTTTTCTTCCATCGCATCTTCAAGGGTTTGCCAAAAGTCCATGAGGTCGGAGCTTGGAAAGATAAAGCAATGAAAGACGCCATCCATGCTCGAGCTTCGGCTTTGGCCAAGAGGAGAGTGTGGATGAGGAGTATGCCAAACTCTGCGAAGAAGTGAAGGTTTTGCAGGCTCAAAATCAAAGCCTAACAGAAGAGAACCAGAAGCTTCAAGTAGAGGTCAAGGAGCTAAAGGAGTCCGAGCATGAAGTCAACATGGAGCTCACACAATCTCAACTCGACTACTCCAACCTCCTTGAAGAATTTGAACAATTTAAGTCTGAGGCAACAGAGAAGGAGGATGCTGCATATAATGAAGGTATGAAAAAAGCGGAGAATGACTTGGCTCTACAAATTCCTCATCTTCAAGAGGCATTCTTCAGCAAGGGCTGACAGGCTGCCTTGACTGCTGCCGAAGTTGCTTCTTTTTTTGAACTATTTTCAAGATTTCGGCTCCTAGCTCCTCTCATCCTCCTGCCCCCTTCAGACACTTAGAAGATCTTTTTTGAACTTTCTAATGTACTTGCAATTTCTAATGTTTTTGTTATAAGATCTTGTACCTTTTGATGTTTAAATGAAAATTGACTTTTATTATCTCTCTTTCACTTCTTAGAACATTTGAGCAAAAACTGATTTTCATATTTTGGGAAAATTTCAAGTCTCTTTGAATTCTGGACCCCTGCTCGGCCATTTTTCAAAGAGCCCGATTCCCTAAACATGAACCTTTTTTTATTTGGCAAATATTTCGAGTCTCTTTGAAATCTTGGCCCTTGCTCGGCCATTTTTCAAAGAGCTCAGTTCCTCAACAGGAACCTTTTTACACTTAGAAAATATTTCGAGTCTCTTTGAAATCTTGGCCCATGCTCGGCCCTTTTTCAAAGAGCTCGATTCCTCAACAGGAACCTTTTTACACTTGAAAAATATTTCGAGTCTCTTTGAAATCTTGGTCCATGCTCGGCCCTTTTTCAAAGAGTTCGGTTCCTCAGTAGAGTTACTCAAAGTCCCTTTGAGATCTAAGAGTGTTTCTACTCTGCATTGACCCGCCAATCTGATTGGACTCAAACTCATCCCTAGTTAGTTTACATCGTCATGCCTAGCTGAGGGCTTGAATTTGATTGGGTGATTGCGTCTGATTTAAACTTTTGACTTCTATCAGGTTTTTTGGTCTCTTTGCCTTAGTAGTAGGACATATATAATGCAAAACAAGTGTAGAAAAAAGAATCTTTGAATTTTTATTGATAACTTTGACTTGGTATATTTATTGCTAGTATACCATTGCCTAAGGGGCACCCTTAAATTTTCGAAGGCACTTCGGAGTTTTATTAAAAAGGTGCTTTTTAGAAATAGAACTTTCTGAGGTTCGTAGTGTTCCAGGGGCGCAGTACCGCCTTATGATCCAAGGTCTCGAGTTCATAATACCCACTGTCTCCAACTTTGGCTATTTTGTATGGACCTTCCCAGTTTGCTCCGAGCTTCCCATGGACTGGGTTCTTGGCTGATCCCAATACTCGCCTGAGAACTAGGTCACCAAGTGTGAAAGACCGAGGGTTCACATTCTTGTTATAGGCTCGGGACATCTGGTTCTGATATGAAGCCATTCTTATGGCGGCCCTCTCTTTCTTTTCTTCTACCAGATCGAGATCTCGTATGATGACGTCGTCATTAGTGCTGCCTTTGACCAGCTCAATTCTTAAGGTCGGTAAGCCGATCTCGAATGGGATAACAACTTCCATGCCATATGCTAGGGCAAAGAGAGTCTTCCCAGTTGTGCATCGAGGCATGGTTCGGTACGTCCACACAACACTCGACAACTCCTCTACCCATTTCCTTTTGGCATCCTCCAACCTTTTCTTGATTCCATAAAATATTGTTTTATTAGAGATCTCTGCTTGTCCATTACACTGAGGGTACGCAGGGGTAGAATAATGATTCGAATCCTGAACTGCTGACAAAAAGTTTT
The DNA here is from genome assembly GCA_963454935.2 of Ilex paraguariensis. Taxonomy (NCBI): domain Eukaryota; kingdom Viridiplantae; phylum Streptophyta; class Magnoliopsida; order Aquifoliales; family Aquifoliaceae; genus Ilex; species Ilex paraguariensis. The sequence continues at coordinate 2,854 of CAUOFW020002535.1, forward strand.
GAAAGGACGACTGTCGAACTGTGTGCCATTATTTGAAATAAACGTATGTGGGATCCCGAATCTGGTAATAATGTTTTTCCAGACAAATTTTCTTGTATCAGTATCTCTGATGTTGGCTAGGGGCTCGACTTCCACCCACTGAGTGAAGTAATCGGTCACAACAAGAAAGTACTTCTTGTTGCCTGGTGCCCGAGGTAATGGTCCCACTATGTCTAGTCCCCACTGAGCAAATGGCCATGGGCTAGCCAATGGAAGCAGCTCCTGTAAGGGTTTTCTCGATATTGGTGAGAATTTCTGACATTTCTCGCAACGTCTCACAAACTGTTGAACATCATTCTTCATATATGGCCACCAAAAGCCCTGAGAGATGGCTCAATGAGCTAAAGATCTTCCACCAGTGTGAGCTTCACAGCTTCCTTCATGAATTTCAAATAAGAAGTCTGGGATTGTCTTCAGGTGTATGCACTTAAAATATGAGCCTCCAAAAGAACGTTGATAAAGCTCAAGTTTAGGTCATAACCAGAACCTAACAACTTTCAAATGCAGCTTGTGGGCTTCCTTGTTCTAGTCGGGCAACGTTCCATCCTTTAGGAAGTTAACTATAGGGTCCACCTAGCTTGGCTCAGCATCAATGCATTGGGCTTCTTGGGTATTGCTCGACTGAATAATGGGCTCGGGCTGTAATTTCACGGTAAGAGTTGGCTCACTTTGAAGGTCAATGGCCGAGGCCAACGAAGCTAAAGCATCAGCGTGAAAATTCTTTGCTCTTCCGACCTACTGAATGGAATATTCAAGTATCTTGCTCATTTCCCTCTTTGCAATGGCATGGTAGGCATCATTCTTTCACCCTTTGTTGAATACTCCCCTATTATCTAATTCACCACCAATTGTGAATCGGAGAATATTTGGAGCTTCATTGCCCCCAGCTCGGCTGCCAGCCTTACTCCAGCTATCAAGGCTTCATACTCCGCTTTGTTGTTTGAGGCTTCAAATCTGAGCTTGATGGCTGCAAATCAAGCCCATCAGTGTGATTTGATAGGCTTAGAAGTAATGTCTGAGCTTGCTAGGACAAGTTTTTCCAACAGAGTATAACTTGATTCTACATCCAAGAGCATCTTGCTCACATAGAAGATTGGTTTCATCTTTCCACAATCATTCCTCGTCAATGCTCCACTTACAGCATGCTTTGATACAGCCAGGTAGAGGTAAAGTCCTTCCTCGGGTACCGGAGTTGATAGAATCGGTGGAGATGCTAAGTATGCTTTTAGATTTGCAAATGATTCCTCACACTCCTGACTCCAGAGTGCTTCCTTCTTTCCTTTGATTGACTGAAAGAAGGGTCTGCATTTATCAGATGCGCGAGATATAAATCTCCCAAGTGCTGCTGCCATTCCTGTTCGCCTCTGCACCTCTTTTACAGTTCGATGGTATTTCAGTTCGGTAATAGCCATCATTTGCTCAGGATTCATCTCTATTCCTGGGTGCGTAACCAGAAATTCCAAGAATTTCCCTGAGCCTACCCCAAATGCACATTTAGAAGCATTTAATTTCATGTTGTACCTCTGTAGAACTTCAAATATGCTTTTGAGGTCGGCACAGTGGTTTGCTGCCTTCTGACTTTTCACCACTATGTCATCAATGTAAACTTCAATCGTACTGTCTATCATATGGGAAAAATATTTTATTTCCCAACCTCTGATATGTTGCCCCAACATTCTTCAACCCAAATGGCATTACTTTGTAACAGTACGTTCCATTCGGTGTTATGAAGGCATTCTTTTCTTGATCTTCCTCTGCCAGGGGGATTTGATAGTATCCCTTGTAGGCGTCCAGGAAGTTCATCTGCTCATGTCCAGTAGTTGCATCTACCAACTGATCTATCTTCGATAAAGAAAAGTTATCCTTTGGACATGCTTTGTTTAGGTCGGTGAAATCAACACAGACCCTCCACTTCCAATTTTTCTTCTTTACTACAATAGTGTTTGACAGTTAGGTCGGGTACTATACTTCTTTGAATGTTCGGGACTCCAATAAACGCATGACCTCCTTTTTCACTGCCTCTTGATGTTGAGGCGCTGACCCCCTTAATTTCTGTCTGATTGGCTTGAAGCTCGGGTCAACGTTCAATTTATGACATACTACTTTGGTCGATACGCCGGGCATATTAGTAGTGCTCCAGGCAAAAACGTCGGCATGTTCACGTAAAAGATTGGTGTGCTCAATTTTTTGCTCGGGACTTAGAGCAGTTCCTAACAAAAAGTATTTTTCGGGGTCCCCATCCTTGTCTAAAAGTATTTTAGTCAAGTCTTCAATTGTTTGGTCCGTAGCTTCTTTTTCGGTGCCTAAAGGTACTTTAGGGCCTTCACCATCAGCTCGATCGATTGGTTTAACCGAGCTGTAAAAGGTTAACTATTATTTTGCCTCCTCAAATATTGAATTCTCGCGAGCTTCAATCCCTCCTCTGGGTTTGACCGAGGCTAACAAGCAAGTTCTGGCACTGACTTGGTCTCCTCGAATATTGACTATTCCTTCGGCTGAAGGGAATCTCAACATCTGATGGTCCGTTCAGGGCACCACCTTCATTGCATGTAGTCAGGACCTCCCCATTATCGCGTTATATGCCGAGACTGTATCCACTACCAGGAACTAGGTCATGATGCAAACTGGTCCTGTCTTTACAAGCAATGTGATCTTTCTCCTGGGAAGTACTATTTTTCCACAAAAACCAATAAGCGGAGTATTTGAAGACTTCAGATCCTCCTTCTTAAGTCCAAGTTTCTCAAATAGATCCGAATACATGATCTCTGACGAACTCCCCGGATCAATCAACACCTTTTTTACATCAAAATTCATAATCCAAAGTGTAACGACTAAGGCGTCATTGTGCAGTTGGTCAACTCCGACCAAGTCATGCTCGGTGAAGCAGATTGCTTTGGCTGATTCCTCTATCTTGATTCTGTTGTTGGTCACCTACGGGGTCATCTGTAACTCATACACCTCTCTCTCATTAGCAGCTTTTTGGATGTAAGCCCGAGCAAAATTATTTTTGGACATCAGCGGGTTGGTAGTAGCGTGGATCACGTCAATCACTCCTACTGGAGTGTTGTGGTCTCCATTTGGTTCGGTTCTCCCCTCTTTGGTCTTTTGCTCACTTTCAATGAACTCTATGAGATGTCCAGCTTGGACTAACTCCTCTAGGTGCTGCTCGAGAGATCGGCAATTCTCAATCATGTGGCCTACATCCCTATGATACGAGCACCTAAAATTTGGATTCCTTTTAGATGGATCACCTATTAGCTTGTTCGGCCACTTGAAGAACGACTTTCCTTTGATCTGACTTAGAACCTTATATATTGGTTCTTTGAACAATGTATTTATCCCTATAAAAGGGGACTTCTAGGGATATCCATCCTTCTCAAACTTCCTCCCTCCCTCTCTGTTCGGCTCGGTTTGCTTTTCTCTACCGAACTGTCTCCTGCTCGGATGCTCTTTAACCACTTCCCTAGATAAATCATCATCAACCTTGGCATACTTTTCAATCCTTGTCATCAATTCTCCCAGGTCAGTAGCAGGTCTCCTCGTGAGCGATTGGTATAGAGGGTTTTCTTTTGGCAAACCGATCTTGAAAGATGCAATTTTAATCTCTGGATTGCACCCTTCGACTTCATTCATAGTTTCCCAATAGCGATGCGCATACTCTCGCAAGCTTTCCCTACTCTTTTTTTTCAGCATCAGTAGAGCCCCAACATCCTTTGGTTGTTTACTGCTTGTAATGAATTGAGCTATGAACTGCTCGGCTAACTGGGATCATCCGTCAATCGTTCCTTTTGGTAAGCTGTCGAACCATTTCATAGTAGATTCCCCAAGACTGCTAGGGAAGATAGTGCAAAGCAGTGGCTCGTTTCTTCAGTGAATGGTTATCAATTGTCGGAAGTGCCTGATATGTGAGGCTGGGTCGATTTTGTTGTCGTACAACTTGAAGTTCGGGATGGTAAACTTGCTCGGGATTCGTGCCCTTTCAACCCAAGGAGTGAATGGGGATGACTCCAAACTGTCTCCCTACTCCCCTGTTGCTCTTCTGGCTAGGTCCCTAGCCGACCTCTGGTCTAGTATCTTCAAGCGAATGTTGAGCTCTTCGTTGATATATTACTTCCATGTATCCTCCTCCTAGATCCGAGGCTTCTTTTGTTGGTAATCTTTCTCATCGGTAGTTTTAACTCTACTAGGCGTCCATCCCGGACTTTCATGCCGATCTTCTCTTGCTCGTTTTTCCCTTCTAGTCACCTCTTTCAACTTGACCTTTAACTCTTCATTTTCTCGGATCAAATCTTTCTCCCTAGAATAGGATTTCTTGAACAGCTTGTCATGGGTGTCAAGTCGATCCTGCAAGGACTGGACTAGCTTTGCCAAGGAATGGTTCTCCCCCTCGGTACAGAGGGATTTACCATGATCCTGGCTCTGTTGGTTCTAGTTTTTTGAGGACTTGAAACTCGTAGAGGATACCTCATCACCTTCACGAATTTTGGAGGGGCTTTTGACTGCATGCAACCTTATGTTTCTGTTAGAAAGATGAGACGTAAGATCAAAATTTCCCAAGGTAAAACTGCCTTCGGGTGATCCAATTGTGCTTCTGAGTCTTGACATCGTAGCTTTTTGTTCTGAAAGATGAAGATTTTCTCACAGACGACGCCAAATGTAAGAGGGAAAAAATTGATGATACCTCAAAATGTGAATTCGAGATATGGTTTCTGGAAAAGAATTCTGAACAAGCTCCTATACTATGTCCTGCAAAATGAACAAACTGCTCAAGATCGAAGTGCTTCGATCGAAGACACTCCGATGCTTAAGTCAGTAATGGAACAGAAAGAATTGTCACAAGAACAGGAGAGTTTTGCATACCTTTCACTTTGGTCTCTTTTGCATTTTATACCTCATTATCCCCTTAGGGTTTCCATGAATTTCAGTTCAAGGTGGCACACATTCCTTTACTTCAGTAGTTGAGTTTGGGAAGTTACTGATACTTCTCCAACGATCTCTCTTGATTTCTTCAATCTTATTGATTTCGTTTATCTGATTGCCTAGATTTTAGGCGAATATTTAACTTTCCATCTATCATTTTGAACAGCTCGAACATATCGAGTGCCGAGCAAATTCAACATTTGCCGAACAGTTTAAGGACTTGGTTTGGCACAAACCATTCTCTTCAATTCATCTTCCCGAATACTTTAATTTACTCGGCTTGGTACAACCGAGCTCTTTCCTTGCTTTGCCGAATAGATTGATGAGCTCAGTCATAAAGTGAATCGAACTTCTTCTTTGTTTACCGAACTTCTCTTTAGCTCGGCTTGGTTAAAGACTTAATAGAGGATTCTCCATCACGTGCCTTGTCTTGTTAATACCATGTGAGTACATTTAATGTCATGTCACCTGTGTTCATGAGGTTTAACCCCTTCATTTGCTCCTAGAAAACGTCTGACAAACGCTTTTCATCTGTCAGCCATTTTTTCTCCTTCTCATCATCATTATTTGCACTTTGTAACACCCCCCTTTGTTCTGGCGGCATATTCAGGGCATTTAAATATTGCCCTTTAAAATTCCCTTCCCTTTATATATTTACCTCTATTTTCAAACAACCAATCTTTAGTACATATTAAAGCCTCTACAACTTGTGCTTTTAAAGCACTACGATATTGGTTGAGAACACGACCACCAATGCTAAATGCAAGTCCGAAGCAGCAGTAAAAACAAGAATGGCCAACACATCATGAGATACCGAAACTGGTGAGCATTCCAATAAGAAATTACCTCAATATTTTCTATTGTATCAACCAAAGGCTCATCCAAGTATAATTCCAATTGACTTTTATTTGCATTAGAAACAACTATATTGCTCTTGTACAAGTTAAAGCCCTAAATTAGGAGAAAGAATAACACATCACAATATACTCATACAATAACATCAAATTTGATTGAATATAACTAAAACAAAAGTACCTTCAAAAAATCCATAGGCTTTTGAGTTGGATTTGACTCTCGAGTAACATCACTACGAGGACAAGAAGCTATTGTTTGAGAAGAAGAACCCTTAGAAGTATTTCCCATATACTCATCAAATAAAGCAAATAGCTTCTCATGAACATTCATGCATTCTATTAACCCTACACTGTACAACTCAACATAACACCAGTCCACAAATTGAAATTTATAACGAGGATCAAATACCACTGCAATAGCCAAGAACACACTATAATCGGTCGTCTCCTTTCTTAAGTTTAAATGAACAATGAAAACCTGCTCAAAGTATAGATTTTTTGTTGGGTACTTAGTGCCAGAAAACACACAAGTAGCGTTGTAAAAAACTTCCAAAAAATTTTCAAGCTTTTCCACTTTACCCAATTTCTCTTGGGATGGACAATACTTGAAATTTGAATCAACAAGTTGTAAATTACTAAAGGCACAATGGTAATAGATTACAATTGTAATCATGAGATATGTAGAATTCCATCTAGTTGGAACTTCTTGTCTCAAACCTTTCTTGTTATCAAGAGATGTTTGTGCATCACACTCTAGAAATTAATTGATTACAACATACCTTTTATAGATGGCCGCCTCCGGTGGATAGACTTATGGCTAAGAAGACGACGGGAAATGAGAGAGAAAGTGGTCTCTTCGCCTCCTGGGTGGCTAAGGGTTGTCTGAGGGTGAAGTTGGTGAAGTTTGAAGTGAGGAGGAAAGACTAGGGGAGGCGACAGAATGACTGCTCAGACAAACTTGGAAGGATTAGATTTTTAGGCTTTTAGCTTTAAGGTTATCTTGATTCTTTTTATTTGCTCAGACTGCCCAGTTTTAGGCTTTTAGATTTTTATTTATTTTTTCTTTTTATATTTTCTACTTTAGGGTTGTCTGACTGAGGCTTTTTTTTTTTTTTTTTTAAACGGGTCGAACGGGTTATTTGCATTTAAATTATCGTGTCATGTTCATGTAATTATCAGGACATTTTCCTGTTAGGATCAACACGAATAAATAATCGGGTTAAGCGTGTCAAATTTGGGTTAGGCGGGTTGAACCTGAACACGACCCGTTTCTCATTCATGTTTGCATGTCGGATCATTTTTGATTTTATGTCGAGTTATAATTAAGTTCAAGTCGGAAAATTCATGTCGAGTTCAAGTCATGTTGAATCGAAAATTGCTAACCCTAATGAAGGACAGTGTTATTTGTCAAACAAGGGGGTCTAGTTGTTCTTTGACTAAACCTTAGGGGAGGTGGATGTATTGTGCTTTTAATTTTTATAATTTTATGAAAATTTCCAAATAAATGCATTAGTTTAAATATATACTTAGAACATCTCCTGCAATCAAATGTACTAAAAGGATAGGGCGGCTACTTTTCACCATCCTTTAATATATATCCTACAAGTCAAATGTTGTAGTTTCTTTGAGATTTATTTGTACTCAACTCCCATCTGATACTTTGTTGCCTGCTGTTGCACTAATCTCTATATTCAAACACGAGTCAATTATATAAAAATTCATAAAGAAAAACAAACAATCATATTGTATTGACATCAATATACGAACTTAAGAGCAATACCTGAACAACAAACTTTTGAGGCAAATGGATAGTTCACGAGATAGAATGAGGATGGAACTTGGGGAAGGGAAAAACCTTTATGCAAATAAAAATGGCACTTCTTAAAATGAACTTGAATGTGTTCATTTAGCATTAAAAAAATTAAAGTTCGTAAAGAACCCAAACGATATCACACCAGCAAAGGGAAAACAAGAATGAGAGAGAACTTACATAGAAGATTGGTTTAAATATCCAAAATCGCCAAGACCACAGGGAATAGAAACAACCAAAGAAATCAAACCACTAGTAACAAGCCTGCGTTTCACTGTTTGGCTTTTGGTCTTCCATTTGATAAATGTTGTATTAATTGTAATTTAATATTTATTCATATCCTTTGAATTTGTAGAGTTTTTATTCAAGGAAAATACTATGTATCCCAAATCTCTATCCCAAATGAAGGGGACCATTGGATGAGTGGGTCCTATTAAATTTCTTAAATGGGACCCACTGATCCAATGGTCCTCATTAATTTGGAATGAAAATTTGGGATACATAGCAGTTGTTAGTCTGGTTGATGCCTGGGTTGCATGAATTTAATATCCCAAGCTGCATTTAAAATTTGCCTAGTTTAATCCAAGTAAGTAATAATAATAGACTTGTCAACACTAAAGTTTTTCCTGTTAAGGTCTAGGTGATTTTATAGAATTGTGGAGAGTTAAAATATGAAATTAAAAGTTTTTAATGTTAGCTATCTTTTATTAGTAGTATAGATATAGATAGATTAACCTAGGCCCAACATATTTCAAAATTTTGGGCAAATTTTTCTTTAAAAATAGTACCTTGGAAAAATTTAAACATGTAAACTCCATTCATAACAAATAGTTTGGTTGACAAACTATGAATCTTAATAAGAGGCGTCACTACAAGAAATTTCAAAATTCCTGACATTTATAAATGCTGTAAAAGACCTTAAAAATGCCAGGATTATAAAAAAAAGGTGTTTGTATTGAACGTTGTCATTGGTGCCTTTGGCAAAAATTTATGTGCTAAACGCCGATAAATTATTGCCAAAGCTAGCCGCTGGAGATTGCATTCTTGACATTTAATTAAATGCCGATAACTCTGTTTTGTTTTTCTAACGCTGGTGCACTAGAATCATATGTAAAACCTTTTCTTTTTTTTGCCTCAAATATGTTAAACCTAACAGGGTGTATTGGCAAAAACAAAATTCCAGTGAATTGACATCAACGAACCTACACTTATCCAAGGATACAATTCCTATAACATTCAACAATCAACAAGATCCACCAAAATTAATGCAGTCTATGCAACAACAAATTCAAAGAAAACAAAATTTAAGATTTTTGTGCTACATAAAACATACTTTCTGCAACAAAATTTAAAACGAATTTCAATAAGCTTATCTGATTGTACTACTTGTTCCGAATGATCTGAAATTGAAGGAAAAAACAACCATATAAACATGAGCTTGCGGATGCTCTTAGCCGTGTAGTTACTATTTTACAGACTATGAGTGTTCATGTGATCGGCTTTGACAGGATTAGAGATGAGTATGCCTCTTGTCCTGACTTTGGTATGATTTTTCAGGATGTTCAATCTGGTAACCGTCATGAGTACATTGACTTCCTCCTTAGAGATGGTTACTTGTTTAGAGGGTCGTATTTATTTATTCTCCATACCTCATTTAGGGATTTCTTGATGTGGGAATTACATGCGAGAGATCTGGCAGGTCACTTTGGTAGGGATAAGACATTTGCACTTGTTGAGGATAGGTTTTATTGGCCCCACTTTGAGGCGTGACATTATTAGGATAGTGTCGCACTTGTCTATTAGCAAAGGCTAGGAAACAAAATACTGGGTTGCACACACCATTACCAATTCCACACACATCATGGAGAGACCTTAGTATGGACTTTGTCTTAGGATTGCTTAAAACAACTCATAGTCATGATTCCATTTTAGTTGTCATGGATCGATTTTCTAAGATGACCAATTTCATTCCTTGCACTAAGTCTACTGATGCCTCACATGTAGCAAAGTTATTTTTTAGAGAGGTCGTCCGATTACATGGATTGCCTATTTCCATTGTGTCTGATAGAATGTCAAATTTGTGAGTTATTTTTGGAAGGCACTTTAGAAACTCTTTGAAACTAATCTAAAGTTTTCCTTTGCCTTTCATCCCCAAACTGATGATCAAATTGAGGTTGTCAATCGTAACTTGAGAGATTTGCTTAGGTGTCTAGTGGGTGAGAAGATGGGAATTAGGATTTGTTGTTGCCTATTGTTGAATTTGCCTATAACAACTCCGTCAACAGGTCAACTGGTAGATCCCCTTTTGAATTTTTTTATGGCCATTCCCCTAGACAGCCTATTGACTTATTACTTTTACCTCTTGATTCCCCCCCTTCGCACTCAGCCGAAGCTTTTGCCCAGCATATTCATGACTTGCATGCTGACATAAGACAAAAAATTATATTAAGTAATGAGAATTATAAATTGGCTGCAGATGTTCACCGTAGGAATAAAGAATTTACTGTGGGCGATTATGTCATGGTTCATGTGCATCCTGAACGTTACCCTAAAAATTATTTCAAAAAGTTACATACTCGAGCCACTGGCCTTTTTTGTATTCTTCGTAAGCTTGGCCCTAATGCATATCACCTTGACTTACCTTCTAATATGAGTATTAGTCCTATTTTCAATGTGGAGGACTTGTTTCCTTACCATGGTACTTTTGAGCCCCCCATGTTGCCAACAGGTGTTCCTGTAGGTAGAGTTACTTCGTCATCAGCATCACCTACAGTTCCTATTCTTCCACCACAGCTGCATGACCAGATTGCAGATGTACTTGACGATTAGATTGTGGGCTTCTCGGATGGAGGATATCATCATTTTCTTTTTAGGTGGAGATATCATCTAGAGACTAATGATTCATGGATTACTGAGGAGGAGTTTCGTCGGCTTGACCCTGATCTTCTTGAGCATTATCATGATTATATTTCTCTAGAGGCGAGTTCTTTTCAGTCGGGGGGAAATAATAAGAATCAGATTATATTTCATTATAATAGGCATAGACATAGGGATTAAGAGTTATTTGTCATTTTGCTTTTCAGGGGCTAAGTTATCATTTTGACTATTTATTTCTTTTGGAGTTCTTTTAGGGTTTGCGCTCTCCCTATATATATAGCGGATATAGTATTTATTTTGGTAGACTTTGATTATTGATTATTGATTATTGATATTGAATCTTGATATTGCTTCTTCCTCGAATTCTCTCTCTATTCTCATCTATTTCTTCTTCTTTTCTCATCTCCTTCTTCTTTTCTTCTCATCCCTAATTCTTCCCTACTACGATCTACATCAGGGTCATTTTTCCAAATTAAGAAGCCCAAGAAATTAGTATTCCTGCAACTCTCTCTCTCTCTCTACTCCAAGCAATATAGTCCAAAAAGCCATAATTGATTCAAAAAAATAGATCAAGAAACAAGAATGGTGATCAAATGTAGATAAAGTATAGAAGAAGGATTTTTGCTTTATTCATAGCTGATTCAAAAAAAAAAAAAGAACATGGATGCGATCAAATGCTAGGGAACAATGGAGAGCCACACAATATGGAAAGTGAACAAAAAATGCCCCCAATTTCTACAGCAAAGAATCCTTTCTTGTTCAGGTATGCTGTTGGCTAAAGTGTTTCTTCATCTCTACTAATCCTTGAATGGAAAAGGATAATAAGAATCATTGACTTTCACAGTTAGACTATGTTTTTCCATTGATGTATCATTTGAACACAAATGTGATGCATTATAATAAAAAAGACTGAATTGCAATAAAGCCAAAATTTCAGTCATGTGTCCTCAATCCTTCAAGGTGAAAACATATAGAAACCTTACTAGCACAAAGAAAGCCGTAGTCTGGAATAAGTGTAGCACAATGAGTGTCAAACCACTCCAATTACTGTCACAAATTCTTACAATTGGTACTGGAATGGAATCCTAACTTTTGCCATGCATGATCCGTTAGTATAACAAAAGAACGAAGAGATAGGAATCAATATAGGAATCAAAGCTGCATATCTGAACATACATTTGAATCCAACGATGACAGGAATAAAAAAAAGAGATGAATATTTATGCATTATAACATGCGTTTCACTATTGGAGTTAATTGTAAAAAAGTACACAGAAAAAAAATGTAGAGTAAAGAAGTCCTTAAATTTTATACTTAATTGTGTCCAATTACATTATTTGAAAATTTCAGATTTTCTTGTGACATTTTTGTCCTCCCTTGATCCATGCATATTTTTTTTTTGGGAAAGTGATTTTGTTTTTAAATTATATTTATGCATTAAACATCTCCTACTTTTATGAGATTACTTTAATATTCTATTTATTTTAGGATATATCATTTTGTTTGAATTTCAAGTTTTGAAACCCTGTCATTTGTGATGTATTCGCCTTCTTTGACTAGGCAGACAAAGAAGCTAAAAGCTTGAAACTTTTTTGTCTTCATTTTAATTACATAACAACAATTACAATGTTTGAATTCATGTCTCTAGTATGTTAACCTCTTACAGTTTAAATGTGTTAATGTATATATATTTTCAGTAAATATTTGTTTGCATATATGTTTTTATTTTGTGTTTTATTGTATTTATTCTTTTAATAGTTGAGAGATTTTGACAATGGAGGAAATGGTGTTGTTGTTATGTGCATATGGTAATGCTATCTCAGTATTCAAAGTATGTGGTAATTCAAAAATATCAAAACTTGTTCATAAAGTTTGCGAAACTTGGGAGGAATTGTTTAATTTGCCTGTCCAATTGTCATATTCTATACCTAGTCACCCCACTTGCATGTTGCGCAATGATGCAGATTTGAAAATTTTGATTGAATTGAAATAAAGTTTCCCAGGAATTTACGTTAAAGTTAAGGTGTTTGTGGAAGATGTTGAGGGTGGGTCGGTAGGTGATAATGATTCATTGTAGGATGTGAACATAGGTGATATTGTTGACTGTCAAGTAGATTTGTTACCTAGTTTTATTGGTCACAATGAGAAAGTTCTTCTAACAGTTGGGTGAAGTAATGAAATACGACATATAGGGCAGAAATTTGAAATTCGAAAAGCACTTTATAAATACTCGATTGAGGATGATTTTGAATATAATTATGTAAAGAATTGTAAATCAAGGGTTATCGCTGAGTGTTCCTTTAAATATTTTTCTGTTTATGGGTGGTATATCAATGCAACAGTGGAGAAAACTACTGATTTTTTTTTTATATTATAAAATTGGACAATGAACATAGTTGTGGTGTGGATTTACGAACAAAAGATAATAAGAGGATGAGTTCTAAATTGATTGCAGATTTGATTGTTGATCGTGTTCGTGGCCATACCACAACGCGACCAACAGAGGTGGTTGTTGATTTTTTTTTTTTTTTGATTATTGACTCACTATATATTTTGATAAAGCATGGAAAGGGGTTAAGAAAGTAAAAAGTATGCATTTTGGGGACCACTCATTATCATACCAACAATTACGGTGGTCTATTGATGCAGCAAATCATACTAATCAAAACAGTCATATTGTGTTAGATTGTGATGACACATTTTTGAAAGGCAGGTATAGAGATAATCTTCTATCAACAAAAGTAAAAGATGAAAACCAAGGTAAAGTTTAATACAATTTTTAGGGTGATAAATTTTGTGGTCATGTTAAAATGTAATCGTTATGTTACACTGTCTTTGTTATATTATTAACAGTGTTTAAACACAATGCAACAATGTATGTTACAATGTTTTAGGACTATTTATGTGGTTTATTTTAGGTGTGTTTCTTTTGGAATTTGCCGTGGCTGATTCGGAGGATGAATCAAACTAGTTTTGGTTTTTAGAACAACTATCTAAGATATTGAATCACTCTTAGGTTATTACGTTTGTATCTGATCGTAACTTGGGTCTGTTAGAGGCAATGCCTAAAGTTTTCCCAAATGCTCATCATGGATTTTTCTTGCAGCATTTAAAAGCTAATTTGCGGGATAAATTGAGTGGTACTCATTTTTCCAATGTATTTTGAGAATACATGGTGATTTTGCTACTTGAGTGTGCTTATGCACTAACACAGTTGCTTTTTAATGAGAAGATAGAAGATTTGCGTTACGAAGGTGGTTCTAATGCGGATAAGTTCCTGTCCAATATTTCATTTGAACATTAGAAAAATGTGTTCAAATGTTGCCGAATAGTTTAATGTGTAGATTTTAAAAGATCGGCATTTACCTATTACTAGCATGATTGACACTATTAGGGGACAGATAATGGATCAAATTGGCTGAAGGATGAAAATAGCTTCGAAGTGGAATGAGAATTTATGTCCCAATATATCTTCCAGATTACAAGTTGTATTTGATGAGGGGAGGTTTTGAACTGTATGGGTCTCAAATAACCAAGTGTACGAAGTGATATCATATCCTTCGGTGATTGTTGATATTGTGAATGGTACGTGTTCATGTTGTCAGTGGCAAATAAATGGGTTCCTTTTTTCATATGTTGTGTCGACAATACGAAAGAGTGGACAAAATATGTATGAATTTGTTAATTATTACTATCATGTGAGCACATTCAATAAGCCATATTTTGAACCTATTTATCCAATCCCGACTATATATCGTGCTGAAAGTTCGCAGGTAGATGTTAATATTTTTTCACCATCTACCAAGAAGTAACTTGGTAGACCAAAGAATTGCAGAATTCGCTCTAGGGAGAACTCATTAAGCGAATTCATTGTGGCTGGTGTGGACATTTAGGTAATCATAACAACAAATCTTGTAACAAGTCGTTGCAAACTTAGTAATGCTATCATTTAATGACATTGTTCACTGTTAGAAGTTTATTACAATTTTTTTTTTACAATCCTTTTTTTGGGTTTGTTTGTTTTAGGGACGTTTCACATTGTAAGTTACATGATTTTTTTTTCTTTTTGGTCTAACATTTGATGGATTATTTTGTATGCAACTCACATTAGTACTGTATAGTAAATTTATACACTGTTCGAACAGTGTATCAAGAATAGTGTAACAATAATATACATAACTAACTATATATTGGATTTATTACCATATTCGCAAAACAAATGATCACTGTCTTTTTAATAGTGTTACACTTTTTTGGTTACATTGTTTTTGGTACACTAATGACAGTTACAGTGTTACACGGTCGTTGCTACACAATGTTCATTACATTATTACTCTTATTTTGTTACACTATGAGGGGAACACAGTCAATAGTGAGGATATACACATAGTATAATCACACACAATTATTCAACAAGGAATAAACACCTGTATCCCTAAACAATCTGGATAATTAACATTCACCACATAACAATATTTTATAAATAGAATATCTAAATCTATGTCTTATGGTCAACTAATGTTCATTTTTAAAATACATAAACAGTGAAAATTGTCATTTGTTCGCATATTTTTTTTTTCAGTTCCTTACATATTTTTAGATCTTCTTCACTTCAAGAATTTGGATTGTTGAGAAACAATGAAACCATTTTAGCTCGAAACTCGATCAACTGTCTTGCTGTTAACCTCTCTTCATTCTCTTCTAATTTGGTAAGTTTTTTCATTATGTAACAGACATACACACTGCATGCAACCCTACATTAATTCCCATTATTAATATATTTTTATTTTAAAAAAAAAAAATAAATGCATTTGGAGAATGAGTACTTACGAGTTTGACCTTTGTTTTGGACATGTTTGACATGATATGATTTGTAGCTCCTTATTCTATGTGTCTATAAAGACCCCTTTTCGAATGATTGAACTCTTTAATCTTTTTTTCTGCATACTTTTTCTACAATTATATAAAAAGCTTTAAGATTATGGATTGACATAAAAAAAAAAATATGTTTCTAACAATACTATTTTGACATAATCCAACCAATATGATTACATCCTCTAGATACATGTCCCGACTGTCTTTCGTTATTGGCTTTAATGAGTTGTAATGTGTCCAAACACCTTCTTCAGTATTCAAAACAAGTAGAGTCTAGTGGTCAAGAGCATAATCTTCTTTTCGACAATTTGAATTCATTGGGAAGACAACATATTTCGAATTTTCCACGTATGGTATGTGTCTGTCTATTTCTACTTGACGTGCATACTCTAAATTTGGATTAGTTATAAAGGATTACACGTTCAAAATATGTAAAATATAACGTGTTAAAAAACTCACAATAATCTAATTGAGCTACTATTTGTATCATTACTATTTAGATATCTTACCCAACAAAGACTATTGATAAAATATCAATGTCTCTTAAATGTCGACATCTCATTGTATTCATCAATCTCTATTAGTATATCAGCCCACCAGTTACACTATTCAGACCATGTTAAACTGTCAAACAATACTTTGAAACTTAAAAAAAATACAATTTTAGTTATGTTTATATACTACAACAATTTTTGGGCCACTATAACATGCTGTTAATTAACTAAAGAAATCATTAACAATTTTTCAATGCGTAAGTTGTTGTATAGTTCGCAAGTTCCCATTATTTTCAACGCATCCTCGACATCTATTACACTTCCAATTCTAACCCAAACCATAATTTTCCACTACAATGTCATAAAAATTGGAAGCAAATTTGTCATATATTTTAAAAATAATTAAGTATGTAAGAACCATAATTTTTTATAAACACATTTTATTGGGATAATGACACTTACCCATAACCCTTTGCATCATTTATGGTCTTTAATTTGTTGAAATCAATAACATCCAATGTTTCTTAATCACGCCACATTTTTTTAATCTCTTTCTTTGTTTTCCCTGTAATAGTAGTGATCTTTTTCAAGTTCTCATCATCTTCAACAATCTCAACTATTTTTTTAAATCCGACTTCACTCAAAGTGTTCTTATAGTTTGTCATATCTAATGTCACACTCTGATTTTTTCCTTTTTTCTTCCCACTATTTCCTTATCTTAATGTTTCGAACCATTGATGTTTACTCTTTTTTTGTCATTACCCCCGAATCTTCAACTGCAATGGTTTTTTGTTGATATTTCTAAGTTATGACATGCACAGATAACTCATTAAGTTGATCAATCAATTTAAAATTCTCATTTTCTTGATTTTTTATTGTTTCCTTGCACACTTGTATTTTTGCTTCAAAAATTTGTTCCCGCTTTTTCATATTTTCAACCAATTCATTCAACTCCTTTAGCGCCACATCCTTTTCTTTCATTTTCAATGAGAAGACAATGTTTTGTTTGTCTAACGCATCATCCCTAGCAATAGACTATGAATGCTTCAAAGAAATTTTATTTGGGGTAATGTTCCATATAAAAATTTTCAATACATCATTCTCCTTCATAAGCTCTTGAATTGTTTGTCTATTTGTGTCTTATTTTTTTCTTACAAGTGCAACATCAATATCTTTGCGAGTTTCATATTTTCTAGAAACTTGTTCTAGACTATCTTTGTAATTGTCACGATCGTGCGTCGCTTCATTAATAGCAACCTCAATAAGATATTCAAATGACACATTCTCCTTACCATTATCACCAATTACATCCATAATATCATTGTCATCATAAAAAAATATGTCATGCTCTGCCTCCTCATATCCCCTCTCCTCACATCCTTCTTCATCCACCTCACCACATGGTTTTTTTACTTTACAACTTTTGGTCTTTCCCACTAATTCAGATTGGCCCCTTTCTTGTTGTTTGCTTCCCTTATATTTAATAAAAAATTTCTCCTTCGTTGTTCTCTTCAACCTATGTCTCAATACCTTTGAAACATTTAAATTATCAACAATTGGATGCATTAAAAACTAAGTGTAACATAGAAGTGTAGCATAAAAGTGTACTAATACAGTATTATGCTGCAATTGTAGGAATACAGAGCTAAAATACAACATTTAAAAATTAAGTAACATGATATTAAACCAAATTCATTAAGTTGAGCTACTTGCATGTTTTGACTTCAACTTTTCAAACATATTTCATAGCTCTCTAAAGACTCGATAAATTCCATTTCACAATCCTTGGGATTCCCTTTCGTCTGTCAGTTTTGGTAATTGTTGTGTTCACAAACCTAATACTGCACACACATACAATTTCAGTTAAGCAAACGCATTATTTTCATTTATTAAATAATAGGAAACAAAATTTGAAATAAAAAATTAACAGGAACAACATTACACATCTAGTAACACCTGATGGGGTGCTACTCCTTCTCTAAAGTGAAGAAATAAGAGCTTCATGGATAACACTTGACCAATTATAATTCTTCATTACATCTAAATCCCCAATGTATGAAATATAGCCCCATCCTAAAGATGTCCCGGTGTGTGTGAAAAATAGAGTTATCATTAAGAATGGGCATAACAACATTGCAATGTCGTCAACGTCATTTTTGGTTGTTCCATTTGCTACTTCAACCAGTTTACCCTTTATCAAAATTGAGGTTAACCTGCAATCATTCTTGAATCTTTATTTAACAAATTTTGTGTTTTCCTTCCCATGAGTTGATGAATCCATTGGATCGCAACCTTCTTCAATCCCAAATATTATTTTGATATAGCTTCTTCACAATTTAATTTCCTTCCCACCAATATGAAATTTGGATGTATTAACATCAAAACACAATATCACATCCTAGATGTTACTGTCACTCTTAATACACCATAACTTATCTAATTTTTTATCAACGGTACTTTGAAAGAGTAACCAAAATGAAATTTTTCTCAATACATCCTTGTGTAAGTATAACAATATAACAAAATAAGTGTACCAAAAATAGTGTAATAATAAAAGTGTATCAATAACTATGTAACAACACACTGCACAAACATTGTAATATTACATTATGACAAACATATATTTGCAAATAACTTCATTCAAAATAATACATTTCTATTTTGAATTTGGTACCACATGCACAAGACTACTGAACACAAGCAAAAACATAACCAATTAATTTGACTTTACACTTCCTAACAATATTTTAGACCTATATTCAAACAATTGAAAACAAAAAATTATCAGTTTCTCAAAGAGGAAAACATTTAGGGTTTAAAAAATACATAATTTTAGGCCTTTTGCAAAAAAAAATCAAAGATGTACCACATTCATCTTCAATGGTCAATTTTATCTATTATGTTACTCAATGACAACAATATGTCTCCAAAACACTAATTTAACAAGAACTTTCAATCAAAAAAACAACATCAATATTTTGATTTTGGATAACCCATGATGTTAATACAAAAAAAAAATATGGAATGGCGAAGTTCAACGATCACTTTATTAAACGCAAGCCAATGAGCAACAATGAGATACTGGTTCAGGTTTCGATAATGCTAAATTTCGAAATCTCTTCAAATCGCAAACAAAAATTTCACTATTCTTGAGTTTGTGCCAATCAAACCCCAAATCTTCTTTCAATAGATGTACATTTCAAAGTCAAAACCCTTTTCTTGTTTCTGGAACACAGAGAGTTGGTAAGTTTCTCCGAAGAAGATGAACCAATTTTTTGTGAGGAAGAAGGAGTATATAGAATGATTGCTGATAATGAAAAGATTTTGAAATAAATGTACTTAAATTTCAGTGGTTAAGATAAATGTATTGTTTCAGTTTTTAGGAAAGAAAATTTCACAAAATGAGCATTTACGTCTTTATGTCTCAGTAAATGTACTTTTTTTTAAAATATTTTTTTTTGTATACTTTTTTACAATTATATCTAATTTCAAAAGACCCTTTCTATTTTAGGGAGCACGACGTGGTCATATACTGGATGCTCTTTAGTCCAGGACACCAAATCCATCTCGCTAATATGGGCCATGATACTCAAGAAAGAGGTCCTTAATTTTAGGGGTGACAATGTACAAGGAAAAAGTACCCACTGGACAGCAAGCAAAGCTATGTTTCTTGAACATAATATCATCATTTTCAATTTTTTTTAGGGAGTATTACACTCAAACCTCTTGAGGTTTGTCACTTTATCACTCAGACCCGTTGACATTTGAAATATTATACATAGAGCCCTAAAATTTGTAAGCGTAACACTTAGTTCCCTACTGTAAATATATCTGTTAATAAATTATACCCAGACCTCCTAAAGTTTATAAAAATATATTATTTAGACTCATTAAGTTTATAATATTATATTTAGACCAAAATTACTTCAATTAAAGATAAAATATCAAATACTTTAAATTTTAAATTTTATAGTTAAAATTCATGTTCTATTGTATCATTTATTGAAATAAAATCAAAAATTCAAATTCAATTTTTCCTTAAAAATTGAATTTGTATACAATTATATTATCGATTGAAATTTAATTTTGTAGTTTAAACGACCAAATTAAAATACCAAACTACCCCAACTAAAGTTAAAAGATATTATGTCAATTACAGTTTGACCAATTATTTAATTGTTTAGCTTTATTCTAATAAATAGTATAATTATATACTAACTATGATTTTTTTTTAAAAGAAATAGATTTTTATTTTTGATTTTATTTCAATAAATGACATAATAGGACATGAATTTTGCATGTAAAATTAATGTTCTATTATGGATGACTTAGACTCCTTGTTTGATTTTTTTGTTTTATTCCAATAAATAGTATAATAGTATATTAATTACGATTTTTTGAGAAAAAATTAAAATTTTGATTTTAATTTTATTTAAATAAATGATACAATAGAACATGAATTTTTGTTGTAAAATTTAAAATATTTGATATTTTATTTTTGATTGAAGTATTTTTTTGGTCTAAGTATAATATTTTAAACTTAATGGGTATAAGTATTGTATACCTACAAACTTCAGAGGGTTTAAGTATAATTTATTAACGGATATACTTACAGCAAGAGTTTAAGTGTTACGCGCGTACAAACATCAGAGGGTCTATGTGTAATATTTTAAATGTTAGGGGGTCTGAGTGATTAAATGACAAATTTCAAGGGACCTTGATGTAATTCTCCCTTTTTTTAATAACATTGTTCTTTTTTTCATTGCTCTCTGCATTATCCACAAATGACTATTGTTCAGCACAAAAAAGGGGAGGGTGGATGGGTGTGAAAAACAGAGGGTATCGAGAATGGGCTCCAATCTAGTATGTCAATGCAATCAAGCATGTGTATTCGGGGTGGGGTTAGGGAGGTTGTGCACAAATATGTATAGTGGGTGGGTGGGTTCTATGTGTGAAAGCAGAGAGTTTAGGGAAGGGGATGTGTAGGTAGAATGGAAGAGCAGAGGGGAGGAAGGGGGTAAGAGATAATACTTTGAGAGAATGATAATCATCATTGTTGCAAAGAAAATAATCTTGCTTGCGGTTTACGTGGTTGTGGTAGTAACGAGACCTCTGAGAGTGGAGGGAGAAAGAGAGAGAGAGGTTGTACGACTGGCAAGAAAGGAGGAGTGTGATAAGGTATGAAAGAGAGATAGAGAGGTTTAAAAAATGAGCAATGCTACATGGACTTAAAATGTGTACTTGATAATTATAACTATTAATCTCATTGTGGGTCACAACATTTATTAGAACTCACTATCTATTCAATAGTTATGATTATCAAGTATACATTTTAAGTCCAAATAGTATCTCCCTAAAAAAATATAGAGTAATGCTACGCTAACTTAAAAATTAGACTTGATGATATGGTTGCTAATATATACAAGCTATCTCATAAGTTTTTTTCCCAATAAAAAAAAAAAAAATTTAAAGAAGAGAATCAGATTTCATTCTCTTCATCAACACACCCAAACCCTTCATTCTTCCCTCCCTATCATGTTCTCCCTTCCCCTTCGCTAAACCAAACACCGCCAAACACCCAAAAACAAGGGTTCATAACTTCAGCAATCAATGTTGGTCAAGGACCTAGACCTCGCCTTTGAAAAACCTAGCTGTTCACATTTTTCCTTCTTTGACGAGGTCACGCTTCTCCTCCCCTCTTCACCTCTTCTCTGGAGTAGACAATCATTTTGAAGCCTTTTGTGGTTTTTCAAAGTCGACACTAGCAACAACACAGTAGGAAACCATTTCTTCGATCAAGATTTTTCTAATTGTCTCCATCTTTTTTTTTTCTTTGTTGCTTTAGTGTTATAGCATACCCATAATTCTCAAGCCCATATTTTTTACTAATGATTAATTAATTATTTTTATTGTGTTAGAATGGCTTAGATGTGAATTCATTGAAGTGAAAGTGACTATACACTTGAGTAAGGAGGGAAAAGCTAGATTGGATTGCATTCACAAATTGTTCGACGAATTGTCTAGTAGAAGTCACTCGGTTTTGGACATTTATGCTTCGTCAACGGGACACCACGGTGAAGCTGATTTGTTATGCAAAATTCAATTGCTGCTTGAGAAGAAGTGATTTGTGAATTGTACACGTTTTGTGTACTCATTCAACTTTGTCAACTCATTCAAGTGCCTCATTGATTAATCAGAGATTTCTCAAACACATTATATGCCTAAACATCACAAGAAAAATAATATATTTATGCTCCAAAATCACCAACAAAGATAAATTGATAGAATATTAAAAAGTAAAAGGATGCAACAAACTCGTAAGAAAATCAGTTCTTCAATTAATTCACATTTAAGACATCCTAGAACAATAAACATAGTTAATCATTAGTGAAAAATATGGACTTGAAAAATTTATAACAATAAAGCAATATGCTGTAACACTAAAGCAACAAAGAAAATAAAAATGAGATGAGGACACTTACAAAAATCTTGATCGAATCAATTGTCTACTCTAAAGGCTTCGAAACGATTGTCTACTCCAGGAAATAGGTGAATAGGGAAGGAGAAGTGTGACCTCGACAAAGTAGGAAAAAATGTGAGCAGATAGGTTTTTCTAAGGCGATGTCTAAGTCCTTGGCCGATGTCGATTGTCAGAGTTGTGAAATTCGATTCTTGGGTATGTCGATAGAGAAAGCCTACAGCTATTGATTGTGGCCGGCGGTGTTTGGTTTAGTGAAGGGGAAGGGAGAAGGGAGAAGGCGACTAGGAGGGAAGAGGGAAAGGTTTGGGTTTGTCAATGGAGAGAATGAAATTTCATTATCTTCTTTAAAATATGATTTTTTTTTTTGTTGGGAAAGAAATTGATGACATGACTAGTACACATCAGCAACCATACCATCTTGTCTAATTTTTAAGTCTGTACAATATTACTCAAAAATAAAAGAGATGGAGAGAGAGATGGTTTCACAGGTGATGGGAGTGTTGTAGTTGTGATTGATGGGTTAAGATGGAGATAGAAAGAGAAAAGAATGGGTAAGAAAAAAATTTGGATTAAGTGATTTTGTATCATTGGATCGATTTTGAGTTAATCTAAATCATTTTTAAGATTTATGGAGATATATCTTTAAATTAAAAGGTGCAATCTATATCTATATCTATATAATAAAATAGAGTGAGTTTTGAATTTTAGAGATAACGAGCTGCTGAAATCATTTTGAGACAAAAAAAGTATCATCTGACAGATGACATTATCCCAAATTGTCTCGAGTTATTGATGTCTTATATCGTTTTAGTACAACATACCACATTAGCACTTGAAAATTTATACCACTCAAAATATTTAGTTTCCAAAATCGACATCCCAATCCAATCCTTAAATTAAGTTATCTCTCACTACTCAAATCGGCCTCTCTCCCCCTTTTTCTCACGCACGCCCTAAATCAAACTTTCCAATTAAATTCCCCAACATAATCCAATCCTTAAATTAAGCTATCTTTTGCTTCCCAGCGCCTCTCTCCCCCTCTCATTCACTAGTGATCCAAATCAGCAATGATATCTTCTCTAACTCAATCCAATCAGACAATTAAACGATCTCTCATTCCCCAACTCTGCCTCTCTCTCCCTTTCTCACTCACTAGGGATTAAGTCTCTTGGATTGAAATCCTCTCCATTACCTCTTTCCTTCAATTCCCCTCAATAGAATACTAGATGAGTGGCACATGGAAGATTTTGAATTTCAATAGATAAGATTTTTTTCTTGTGAGAAAATTCTTTAATAATAGTTAACACTCCACCAACAACAAAAATGAATGAGAAAACATTTTATACATGTCACTCATCTAGCACTGTATTAAGAAAAATTGAAGAAAAAGAGTAATGAAGGGAATCTAAATCAAAATCTCTCACGATGGGCAGAATTCCAAATCCCATGTTTCACGCCAAATCCTTCTCCACGCCTCATTCACCGCCTCAGCTAAATCAACATGCCACTCTTTCTCTACCATGGCAACCTCTCAGGTAACAATCGATCTATCATTCACCCCTCTAAATCTCGCTCGCTCTCTATTTACAAAGAGAAAGGCCATTTTGGGTCCCTCCCTCTGCCTCCACCACTACTTTTCGCCAACCCACACCTAAAGGCTCAGATTCTATTTCTTAGATTGGGGTTTTTTTTTAATATTGATTTCAACCATAATTTTGTGGGTTGTTTATAGCTCATGGGATGAAATCATAAGTACCGCAAAAAAGTCATTTTTTCTTGCCGATATAGCAGTAAGTCAAATATCTATAATCCTATATAACAATGATTTTTCTTGATTTTAAATTGATCAATTTTAGTGATTAGCAAAAGAAACTGGAGTGATTGTCATCATTTGATCAATGTTACGATCTTGGATTTTTTGTAATATATTTCTTGACCAATTTCAGGTGTGGCAACAATGGGGGTGATCACCAAAGCTTTTGGTGACAGTGGTGATTAGTTGGAATTCGTTCTCTTTCTTTCTTTTTTGGTGATGTCGGTGGTGATCAGTGGGACTTTTTTTGAGCCAATGGTGACCTGCTGAGCTTCTTTTTTTTTACTTTAATTGAATTTGATCTTCTCATATATTTGAGAATTTAAT
Organism: Ilex paraguariensis; assembly: GCA_963454935.2. Taxonomy (NCBI): domain Eukaryota; kingdom Viridiplantae; phylum Streptophyta; class Magnoliopsida; order Aquifoliales; family Aquifoliaceae; genus Ilex; species Ilex paraguariensis. Next base: position 27,344 of record CAUOFW020002535.1, read on the forward strand.
GATGTTGTATTTACATAGGTACATTAAGTGGGAAGATAAAACTTGTTGATTTTGGATTACCATCATGATTACAAATGGTAAAATACTGAACCTATCTCTCTCCAGTACACTGTTTAGGCTATGCTAAACATTTCTGCCATGGTGACTGCTTGACCAGTCAAGACTCATTTGATTGCGAAATATTGATTCTGGTTACCTTATTTTTTCTTTCGAAATTTGGCTAATTATTAATTGAAATTCTAAGTATCTAGGTCTAAATATTCACTTGAATAATTAGAACTTTCCTCTATTTTTCTTCTATGAAGCCCTTCCTTTAGTTGGTGTTGCCTTGAACCTTGGAAATATGAGCTACAGTTCGTAATGGTTAGTTTTCTCTTTCTTTTCCAATATTTTTCTCACTATTCAAAATCAATTAATTGTTTTCTTTTTGTTGGACCTTTTTTCCCATATTTATATTCCTGTTATTAGTTACTTTTGTTTATGGGTAATTTTTTCTAATTTATTTATATATTTATATGCCTATATGAATGAATTTAGATGTGTGTTTTCGTGATCTTATTGGTGTGGTTGCTCTATAGCAATGATTGCAATAGTTGAACTTCATGTGGATGAGTACTAAAAGGTTCCATATAAGAAGGTCTGAACTTCTATAGGTGTGTGTCCATTTGATGGTCAAGTGGACCGCTCTTTTTGACACAACTTTAAATAGGTTCAAATTAAGAAAAAAGTTTCCACTCTTATGAACCATTTATTTTTGTCCTATTTTACCATGTATTTTTTATTCAGACTTTGAATGAAATTGCATCCTAGGCTACTTTTCAGTGATCACATTGTGAGATTGCTTATATAAATACTAGTCATAACCCGTGCCTGAAGGCACGATAAAATATAAAATTTGAGCGTCCAAAAAATCGATCCCACTATATTAAATTTTTTCAAAATATATTAACTAAAAATTAATTAAATATTAAATGATTAAATATATGATAGAAATGAGTTGTGTGATATTTTTAGGGAAGAAATATATAAATGATTAAATATGTGATAGAAATGAGTGATGTGATTTAACTTTTGAGTCTGACAAAGGGATGATGGGTGAAGTAAGTGATTGATGATAGTTTTAAGGGAAAAAATATGTTTGGAATAAAATACAAATACACTCCTATTTTATTATATAGATTGTCTTTATTGACAGGTAGATGATGTGCTCGATGACATTTGTCTTATGTTGAAGAAATTGTGTATGGTTATTAGTAATTTTATTTGAATCCAATTGTCTGGCCACTATGTTTACTTAATCTATTGTTGCTTTAAATTTAATAGTGGACTTGATCAACAAATTTGACTAGAGTATTAGGTCCAAGTATCATTATTGTTCAATGAAACTTTCCTCTATATTTCCAGTGATCTTGATTAAAAATTCCTTAGAGAATCTACAGATTGTGAACTGAATTTTTCTTCCCTTGTATTTTAGTTTTAAAAATTTTTAATCTCAAGGGTTGCATTTTTCCATTCCTATATTTTAGTGTTGTTTAATTGTTTAATTTTTTGATCTTATGTTGACTTCTCTCTATTGGTCTCTTTTTGACTTCTATTAGATGAAGTCATTCTGTTGTATAAGGGTTACCCCTTTAAATCTCTCCTACATAACCTACAACTTTATTGGACATATTAACATCTAATTTTGTTACGCTAAAGTTGCAAAGACTATTTTCTTGACCATGATATAATTTGGCGACAACACTTTCAAAACCATCTTTCTCTCATCATCATCAGACATAACCACTTAAGATTTTATGAATTAAAATATAATTTTATGTTCCTTGTATTTTTATCTATATTTTTTATTAAGTCCAATGAACCTAAGATGGTTGTTGGGTTTGATGAGATCAACAATGCAAGTGTCATGACTCTTGAGTCTTGCTTATATTTGTGTGAAAAAATAATCTAGAAGTTGCACAGACAAAGATCACGGAACAAGAAGCCACCACTGGGCATGTGTAACTCCGTGTTTTTAGACAAGTTCACGGAACAAGAGCGGTACATCTCTTTAAATTTTAAGAACACATTACTCTTTAATTATTGGATTTTTTTTCATTGTGTTTTTCTTCTTCTTTTTTTTTTTTTTTATTATGGGTAATCAGTTACTCACACTTCAATCAAATTAGTTATTGAAGTTGGTTTTACTTCTTTTTGTAATGAAAGCAAAGCAGAGACATTTCTTGCAAGATAATTGTTTTGTTTTCTGAAGTTTGTGTGAGAGATAGAAGAGTGTCAAAAGTGGGACATGTGATTAGATGCCACGTCGCTAAGGCTTGGAATGAAAAACTCTGAAAGGGCAATGATCCCAACAAGACGATATGTCATTTTTTACATCAACTATTATTTTTTGTTTGGAATGTACATATTATTATATTTTTGGCTTGATGTCTTTTTATGAGTGTGGATTTGGCTACAATAAAAAACTTGTTTTTACTCCTCTCTTATGTAGATGACATCAAATCAAATTTGTTCTCATCAACTGTGTCTTTTGTTGTAGAATTCTTTGATAGAGGTTTCAATTGTGGATGCATATATCATTGTTCATGCTTGATTTGCCATAGAGACATGTATAAATCTGTATATTAACAAGTGTATATTGTGTAAATTGATTGGCAAATTTTAAATTAATTACTAAGGTGGCAAAATATATTGGCTAGGATTGTGAATTAATTTTTGATGTTATGTTATTTTAGGGGGTGGTCGGGAGGGGGATTATCTTTAGGTTTGACTACCTGCATTTTTTGAACTAATAGAGGCACCAATTGGTATGGAATGTGCTTTTCTTAACTTTTCTCATATATAGGCTAGGACGGTTTCCAGCCTATAGTTTATTTTTCATTTAGCAAGTTCTATGGATGTGGATTGTGGATGAATTGCTGATTTGGGCTGATCACAGTTGTGTCTATCATGACATGACCCACGAGCTAAATGTGTGAGACAACACCTTCGGGGATGGTTAACACAATGTGTTCAAGCACGGGTGATTTGGTTGGTATCGTGATGATGTTGTGGCAAGTCACTTTATTGTGTGGGACTAACAATCGTCATCAATTGGGTTTTGTTTTTAGGATCTATTAAGTGTTTTTTATCTCATATATAACACTAGTCATAATCCGTGCTGAAGGCACGATAAAACAAAAAATTCGAGTCCTAAAAAATTGATATCAGCATATTAAATAAATTTTTTTTTCATTTGTTTGATTAAATCATTCAAAATTTATTTTTACCCATTATTTTCTTAAAGATTGACAAAATTTTCTCAAAATATGTAATTCGATAAATTTTTTTAACAGATCTATACTATCGTGTATGAATAATATCTGAAATAAAAATTATATTAAATTACAAATTAATCAAATATTAAATGGTTCAGCATGCGATAGAAATGAGTTATGTGATAGTTATGAGGGGTGAAAAATGTATAGAGGATAAAATTTAATTTCATGTGTGTTTCATTATATAGATTTGTATAGATATAAATAGAAAATTTCATTCAGATTTCATGTAATTAGGTCTAAATTTAATGACACCTTCTTCTGATTTTAAAATTTCACTGTCACTCCCTATTAGTGATTGTCAGGTTACACCATTAATGACGATGGTTGATTTATAGAAATATCCCCGAGTATTTTATAGGGGTAAATTTTATTCACACCCCTTATAAATAAACCTAACTTTAACAACAACATTTGCAAATAGACCTAACTTTAATAACGCCCTTTCTTGATTCTGAAATTTCAATTCACTCTCTTTTAGTTCTATTATATTAGCCTTTATTTTAATCAATTTAATATTCAATTTTATCAAATTAAATTTTTTTATTTAATTTAAACCAAATTAATATTTCATCTCATCAAATCAACACAAAATTGATATTTAATTTTATCAAATTAGCATTTAGTTATATTAATTTAATATTTTATTTCTTTAATTTAATATTATTTCTTTAAATTAATATTATTTCTTTAATTTAATATTAAGTTATTATTTATTTTTATCAAATCAACATCAAATTGAAATTCAATTTTATTAAATTAAACTATTTAATTTATTAAATAGAATATTAAATTCCAGTAATTTAAAATTTAACCTTATCAAAGTAATGTCATTTCTTTAATTTAACACCAAATGAACATTTAGTTTTATTAAAATAACATTCAAATTTATTCAATTAACATTAAATTGAATCAAATAAATACTAAATTAATATTTAATTTTATCAAATTAAAACTAAATAAATATTTAAATTTATCAAAATTAAGATCAAATTTATTCAATTAATATTAAATTTTATCAAATAATTTTAAATTTTATATATGAAGTATGATGTGTGGGGAGCGGTCGGGTAACGTTGTGGAGGACATATGATAGCAGAGGAATTAAAAATGGATAAGATTTTGTCATTGACTTTATCAATTGTAATTTTTATTATAAAAAATTATTTTTAACTATAAAAATTATCAAGATAAAAAATATAAAAACTTGATTATGTAACCAAATGAGTGATAATATGATAATTAATATTATAACAAAGTTATAATACAACATTTTAAAATAAAAAATTCATTGAAATAATATAATGATTAAAATTACGTTTATTAGCTGACTAACGCATATATAATGGGGAAAATATTGATGATATTTTAGTCTATTTACATAATAAGAGTAATTTTAGTATTTTCATAAAGTATTTAGTTAAATCATTTTTTTATCTACTGACAGAGACAAAAGTTATTGTTATAAGGGTTGTCATTGAATTTTAAATTCAACTATATGGTGTTTAGATGAAACTTTTTTTAAGATATAACATGTAAATATAGTATGTCTTCGATTTTTGTACTATATATATGTACAGTAAAGATGTGTGTGTGATATAAACAATAAAGATGGAGAGCAGTTACATTAGCATAGAATTTTGGGGAGACATGTGTCTCAGTTTGGAAAGAGAATCATGAAAGATGAGATTGTGAGGACAGTCAATGTCTCAGTATAGAAAGTGATCTCTTAACATATGAAATAAAATCAAGAAAATAATGATAAGAGTTGTAATCTGTATTTTAGGGAGGAGAGACAGAGTTGAGAAATGAGAGATCGCTTAATTGCCGAATTTAATTGGGTTGGGGAATTAAATCTAGGAATGTTAGTTTTGAAAACTAAAAGTTTTGAGTGGCAACAAATTTTCAAGAGCTAATATGGTACGTCGGATCAAAAGGATCTAAGACATCAATAGCTTGAGACAGTTTGAAATATCGTCGACCGTTGGATGATATCTTTTTTTATCTCAAAACGATCTGAGTCGCTCTTTGTCTCTTAAATTCAAAATCGTTCTATTTTATTATATAGATTGTGACAGTCGTTATTTGCCAAGTAATATTTTTTGCTTTTTTGTTCTTGGCTAATGACATTTATTGCAATTATGCATACAACACCATGAATTAAAACTTTTTTTTTTATTAGATCTTTTATCTTTTTTCGATTGATTCTCATTTCTTTCAAAATACTAAAACAGTTATTTTTTATTTGTTACATAGTGCCTTCAAGCAAGAACAATTACTAGTACTACTTATAAACTTTTACCTTTTGATTTTATCCTAGTATAATATTATTAAGTCAATTCCACCCTCAGAATCAATTTAACATTTCTCTCATTTATTCTTGTTACTCTAATCTTCCATTAATATTCAAGTAATTACTACATAAGTTTATTAGTTCAAAAATATTTGCATATATTTATATAATAAAGTAAAATATAAAAAATAACTTTTGCTTTTGCTTTTAAAATTTACTTTAAAGATAATTTGACTGTTAATATTAACTCCTCAAATTTAATAGAAAAAATAAGTCTACTAAGTTTATGTTTGGGGTAACTTTTCAAAAGTGTTTTTAGGACTTATGACTTCTCTTAAGTACTTTAAAAAAAAAAGGGTTAATTGGACTGGAGCTCCCATAATATGAGATTTGTCTCATTTTGGTCCCCAATATTTTAATTACATCATTTTAGTTTCTGAAGTATTGAATATATTTCTATATGGTTCCTCAAACTGACAACATTTAAATTGCTAATAATGTTTTATTGTAAACTTGTCATGTAATACCTAAATATGAGCCAAAAATAATTTGGATAACTATTGATCAAGTTTTTGCACAAATTATATAGTTTTAACCGTTAGTTATCTAAATTTTGGTCAAAAGTTATCCATATTGCACATTTTTTGGTTAAGAGTTATTCAAATTTTGGTCAAAAGATATCCAAATTAATTTTTGTCCATATTTGGGTATCACGTAATAAGTTTATGATAAAAAAATCAGTGAATGTTATCTTCTTGAGGGATCACATAGAAATATATTAAATAATTCAGAGACCAAAATGATACGATTGAAATATTGAGACTAAAATGAGACAAACTCCGTACTTTGGGAACCTCTAGTACAGTTAATCCAAATAAAAAAAAATTGTATTTGAAACAACTTATTTTAATTACATCAAAAATAAGTCAAAAGTAATTTTACTACTTAAGCAAGTAAAATAATAAAAAAGACTTTACCGTCGTCGCCCCACCACCACCTCTTTCATAACCACCACCACCTGTCATCTCCCACCACCACTACTATTTGCCACCACCCACTGCCACCACTACCCACCACCATCACCGTCGTCCACCACCACTCACACCCCACCACCACCACCGCCGTCACCTATGGCTGCCACTACCACCATCGTTACTCAAAATCCACCACCATCACTGTCGCCACCCACGGCTACCACCACCACCACGATCACCTCCTACCACAACCATCACCATCACCGGCCCACAACCACCACTGCAGCCCACCACCACAACCATCACTCACCTTCATTTCAATCGATATTTAAATTCTTCTCTCTCTCCTCTATATTTATGATTTGATTTTGGATGTGAATACAAATATATTTATAATTGACAATTTTTTTATTACTTGGTGCCTTCAAGCACGAGTAATAACTGGTTCTTTACTATATCAATTGCCACTTAAATGGTATTGAGTGATCTCTTTCATATTCTCTCCACTTCTCACGTAAAAGCAGAGATGCATTTGTTGGCATTATAATGATCTCACTTCTTTTACAATTTAGTTAGACACTACAAATTCTATGAAAAAAATTAATGATTTGTTTCCTCACAAACATTCTCAACTTCTTTACATATGAATAGTCCATAATAACTTCTAAATAGTTTAAATACCAATGTCTTCTCTCCTTCTAAACTCCCCACCCAACAAAAAACCATAAGAATATGCATGCACACAGACATCCTCTGTGTTTGAATCAGCCATTGATGAGAAACTTCAAAGCTCTTAAGATTGTAAACCTAGAAGAAAGTGAAGAACAACACAAAGATAGAGAAAAGGGTGAAGAAAATGATGATGCATGATTTGATGAATAATATGCAGATGTACATAAGCAAGTGAGTCAATTAGAGTTTAATTGGAGCAAAGCAAAGAGGTTCCAAGAATTGCAATCGAAAACACTATCAATAAATTTGCCACTTCAGGTTCTAGAGACTAACCTCCAACTCAAATTTAGTGATACCTCTTACCTACTCTTAGTCTTGGGTATGGCCAATTATATCACAACTATTCAAGTTCATTATGAGTGTGCACCCAATTTTTTTGAATGTGACCTTTTGTATTGATATGTTATTTGTAGATTTTTGTATTTCCCCTAACCTACTTCTTGTTAAGATCAGATTTCTCACTATATTTTGTTTTAGACTTGTATATTCATACATCTATAAATAGAGTTGATGTGTCTATAGTTAATATTGACAGGCCTGGCCCAGATCACAAATCCGGGCTAAGCCCAGATTAGAGATGCAAGTCCGGCTTAGACCAAGCCTAGATCAGAGATGCAGGCCAACAAAGGCCATTCCTATCGTCATGTAAGACCTATTCTATCACTAGCTCACATGGAGATCTCCATCTTAGGAAAGGAATCATTGAGCGCAGTCATCGTGGTGAGCATCGCTAGTTTCAACCACCTCGACTTTTACACCGGTATCACGAATTCACCCCGCTCCTCATTACAGGGGTGACGCCTCAATCAATGTTTCACGTAATAACGCCTCAATCAAGGCTCCCTCTAAGGCACAATGAAGTTGTACTTGCCTATAAATTGTAAGCCCCGCCTACACATGGAAGATATCATATATATCTCAACACACCACACCTTGAGTAATAAAAACTCTTTAGTCACCGTTGTCATTCCCAATAGAGTAGGTCACCCAAACCGAAATACCTAATCTATGTCTCTTGTTGTAATAAGCATATCCATCACATATACCATCACACTCTTGATTGATTTTGAATAAATCCATTTTGTGCATCATTAATTTGGCATTGTTCGTGGGAACGACTTAGTTTTTACCCTACTATATTCTCATTTTTTATGACTATTACAACTAAAGCCAAAAGTCAAAAAGGAAAAATGATGATCAACCATGTTAGACGAGGTCTCATCCTCACCAGTAAAGCCTAAAATGTGGCTACTAGAGACTATACAGTTGTTGGTAAACCAAAACTGGCAAATCCTTCAATTAATGCTCATTGGACACCCTAGAGTCACACCCCAGAAGCTAGGAAAGGTAGCGCAACAGACACCCCCACCTCGCTAGGGCGTCCTGGAAGCCCCACCCCAGCGCACCATAGCTCTCCCTCCTCTTGCACTTGCTCAATCCTCCCATTTTGACGACCTTTCATTCCAATAAGACAAAGGGGAAACCCAACACTTGGACCATGAAAGCCACTACAACAACCCATAAGGCATCCCCAACCACTAGGATGAGAAGATCAAGGAAGTACAGAACCAACTGGGCAACGTCTTCAAGCCATAAAGGCGAGAGAGCTAGAAAAATTTGAGCACCTTGTAAGGCGTACTGATATGCCAATCGTAGATGATGTGGCCAATTATCCCCTCCCTCCAAAGTTTAAAATGCTAACTACGAAATTTTTATGACTTAAAAGATCCACTAGACCACATTGACACCTACAAATCTCTTATGTAAATGCATAACATACCAGACACGATTATGTGCAGGGCTTTCCCTATCAACCTCAAGGGGTTCTGCACGCCAGTGGTTCACAAAACTCAGACCAACATACATAAATTCTTTTGTTGAACTAAATAAATCCTTCATCTCCTACTTCATAGGGGGACACTGACACTAGAAGGCTGTTACCTAATTGCTTAGCATTAAGCAAGATCGTGACAAAAGCATAAGGAGCTACCTTACTCGTTTTAACAAGGGGGTCCTCCAGATTGAAGAGCCAGATGACAAAGCCACCATGACTGCCTTCATAAGTGGCCTGCGCACATCTAATTTTTTGTTTTCTATTTTAAAGTGCCCGCCAAAGAGCATCCCAAAGTTACTATCAAAAGTCCAAAAATACATGAACATTGAGAACATCACCAAATTCAGGCGAGGTAAGTCCTCACGTGGAGGGGAGAAAAGAAAGGAGCCTCGTGAAGATAAGACAGAGGCTGAGAAAAAAAAAAAGGGTAGGACAGAGAAGGTATCAGCCAAAGACTACCTTAGCCATACACCTCATAGGGAACGACAGGCATTCACCCCGCTCAATGCCTCAATTGAGCATATTCTGCTCCAAATTCAAGATGTCTATAGTGTGCTAGCCAGGAAAAATGAAATCTGCTTCAAACAGTAAGAATCCAAACAAGTTTTGTCACTTCCACCGTGACCATGGCCATGACTACTTCAAACTCAAAAAAGCATATTGAGGACCTTATATAGTGTAGCCAATTGCGATAGTATGTGGCACGTAAAGGCCACGCCCTACCAATTGATCATAACCAAGGTGAGAGAGAGCTATAATAACCACTTGGAGAAATTCACACGATCTCTAGAGGACTTGCAGGAGAAGGCGACTCCAACTTATCTAGGAAGATGCACATCAAAAAAGTTAGGCACTCGGAGCCAGATGACACACACCCATTGAAGTCTCACAGGCAAGGGGATGACAAGGCCATCACCTTCTTAGACAAGAACTTGTAGAAGATCTAGCACCCCCCACGATGACCCATTGGTACTGACCATGATGGTAGCCAACTATCAAGTAAGAAAGATCCTTATCCATAGTGACATCTAAACCGATATCCTACTCGTAGAGGCGTACAATAACCTCTATCTTGGTAGGGAAAGACTCCAACTCATTAGGATGCATCTCATCAGTTTTTTCAAGAAATAAAGCATACCCCCTTGGCTCCATCTCCTTGCCATTCATAGTTGACATGGTGCCTAGAAACTCCACCATAATGGTGAATTTCGTAGTGTTGGACTAGCCGTCTGCATACAATATTATCTTTGGGTGTCTTATGCTCAACACCTTGAGGTGGGTGCCATCCACGTACCAACTCATTCTCCATTTTCCAACCTCATGTAGAATTGGATAAATTCGAGGGGACTAAGTTGCAGCGAGGGAGTGTTATGTAGCTTCTATGAGGGCCAATAAACCTCAAGAGGCCTTACAAGTGGAAGTACTTGACCCTAGGGACAATAGCATGTTGGAGAGAGGAAAGCTAGTAGAGGAGTTCAAACCATTAGTCTTGGCCGAAGCCTCCTAGAGAGAAGAGTCTATATTGGCTCCTCACTTCTAGAAGATCGAGCCCGCCAACTCGTTGATTTTCTAAAGCAAAATATGGATGTATTTGTCTGGTCTCATAAAGACCTTGAAGGCATTGACCCTGAAATTGCCACACACTGGCTCAATATAGATCCCAAGTATAAGCTCATCTGCCACAAGTTGAGGAGCTTCATTACAGAAAGGGTGCAAGCCATGAAAAAAGAGGTAGGGAAACTACTGAAGAATGGGTCAGTTAGAGAGGTGGCCTACCTAGTCTAGTTGTCCAATGTGGTAATGGTGACTAAAGCTAGTGGGAAGTGGATTTTGCCAGCCTTAACAATGTATGTCCCACAGACAACTACCCATTGCCACGCATAGACAATCTCATTGACACCACAGTCGGACATAAGGTGCTTAGTTTCCTACATTCCTACCCAAAGTATAACTAGATTAGCATGTACTCGCTAGACTAGGAGCCATGTACTCCCAAGGGGACCCACTGCAATAGGGTAATGCCCTTTGGACTTAAAAATGCAAGAACGACGTACCAACAGCTAGTAAATAAGATGTTTGAGGCACAGATCTGAAAGACTATAGAGGTGTATGTTAACGATATGTTGGTAAAAAGCCTAGCAACGGCAGAGCATGTGACACATTTACAAAAGACCTTTGGCATCCTAAAGGCTTACCAAATGAAATTGAATCTTAAGAATTGCGCATTTGGCATGGGATCAAGAAAATTCTTGGATGAAATTGAATCTTGAGAAGTGCGCATTTAGCATGGGATCAAGAAAATTCTTGGGCTTTATGGTCACCAAGAGGGGTATTGAGGCGAACCCAAACAAAATCAAAGTCTTTTTGAACATGAGGTTCCCCGCTACTGTAAAGGATGTCTAGCACCTTAATGGAAAGGGTAATGCCTCTCAACAGATTTGTCTCAAAGTCTGTAGATAAGTGTTTGCCTTTCTTCAAAATCCTCCGAAAGACTTTTACATGGGGATTAGACGCAGAAGAGGCTTTTCCAAAATTGAAAGCCTACCTTGCACCCCTCTTACTTTCCTATTCCATACCGCACGACGCCCAGGTGCCCCACTAGCAACACTCCTTTCTCCCTCACCTTTGGCATGGAAGTTGGCATACTTGTCAAAATCGAGGTACACTCACTAAGGGTCCAGCACCATGACCTAAACACTACTGAAGAAGGCATCTATGTCAACCTCAACTTGATAGAGAAGAGAAGAGGAGAGAGATGACCACAGTTAGGAACGCGAAACACAAGCGCCGCATAACCAAGTACTATAACTCGAGGGTAAAGCCTCGCTCCTTCTTACCTAGAGACTTTGTCCTCAAAAAGGTAATACTAGCCATTAAGGACTCACAAGAAGGAAAGCTAGGACCAAACTAGGAAAGCCCCTACACTGTGACAGAGATTGTGGTTCCAAGCGCTTACAAAATCTAGAATTTTGAAGGAAAAGTCTTGCCCCGTCTATGGAATGTTGAACACCTGAAGAGGTACTACCAGTAGTACGAAAATAGGACAAAGGTAGCAAAATAAAGCAGTAGGAGTTTGTTTGGGTCAGCCAGATTCGTACTTTTTGGGTCAGCCATAATTGTACTTTTGAGGCGGTCACCTACACACTACTTTTTATTATAAGTAATTATCAAATAAATTTTGCGGATTTATCACAAAAAAATTGCCTTTTTTTTATTTCATAAATAGTTTGAAAAATACTACAAAAGTTAGAGACGCTGCCTAAAAATGAAAGAGCATAAAGGCAAAATCTATCAAGCATCCTCAGCACTCTCGCTACCTTCACTATCATCGCCTTCCTCATTGCTACCTGACCCACTCTAATTAGAATCCTTGCCATCATCATCACCATTTGTGCCCGGATCCTCATATGGGACAAATGTCGAGAAGTACATGCTAGGAAAAGCCGCTGAAGCTTTCCCCCTGAATTCTTTGTAGCCATCAATAAAAGCGTTTGCCGCTCTATCCAATAGGTTATAGATAGCCTACTTTACTCCTCTTCTCCATCTCCTGAGAGTGAACCTCTGCTCTAGTAGCCTTCTCATGAGCTACCTGAAAACTCTACCTCAACTATGATAGCCCACCCATGGGCAACCAGTAACTCTCCCTCATCTATGGCAGCCCTCTTATGAGTTACCCGTAGCTCTGCCTCTACTCTCATGCAAGCATTCGCAGTCTCAACTTCCAGCTTAGCAGTTCTCTCGCAAGTCATCAAAACCTCAGTCTCAAAAGGTACAACTCTCTCACGAGTCACCCTTAATTGTTCCTCAATAGCCCACTGTGTCAGCCTCTCCTTTATAAGAGTCCTCGATATCTACTCATACTGGTTAGCCCTCACAAAAAGGCACATAGTGGCCATGAACACCTACAAACATACAAAAATAAGAAAACATACAAAAATAAGAAAAAGGTTAGTGTCATCAAAGGATAAAAGGAATAAAATTTCACAGAAAAGGAGTACAAATGGTTACCCTGGCTAAGCTCATCATTAAGGTATCAATAATGCCCTAGGTACCCTAAAAGCTGACCTTTCTGATCTCCAAGGTCAATATGAACCTCGAGAGTTAATCTTTGTTAGTATTTACGTCCTAAATCATGAACATTGAACCACTACTAGATGCTAGAGAAACAGGCAGCGCTCTGGTCCATACAAAAAAATGAGTCCCCACCTCTGAAGATGCCCTGACTGGCAGGGTAGTCAAGGAAGGTGCCTGGATTACTGAAATAGACGGAGGAGTCACCTCCTAGGAAGTTATGGGGGCATCATCAAACTTCACACTCTTGGGTGGAGGAGTCACCTTAGTAGCCTTAGCAAAAAAGGTAGGCATTTTCAAAAATTAAAAATATCATTAAATTCACCATAAAAATAAAAAACCTCTCTTCTTGAAAATGGAGCCACAAGCCTGTGAAGAGGAAAATGGAGTAGAAGCACCTCTTAAGGGGAAGCCTCCAGCCTAACCCTCTCCTGCCATAAGAATCACATAATCCTTAATAGGGGTGGGCCTTCATAGCCTAAAGCCTCCTCTACTGATCTACTGACAACTTTGGAAAACTTGAAAAAAGCTAAAGGCATGGTGAAGACGTAAAGGATACATCAATTGAATAGAAATAAGAAAGGGAAGATTTATAGTCGCCCTTGTGGGTGATCCCTATCTCACAGGAACTAGAGCATGATCCTCCTTAGTAGCCAACTCTCATCCTAGGAATAAAAATCGAGCCTTTCAACTATAACAGTTGGAGCATAGTCCAAAAATTAGTTTTCCTGCCCTCGGAGAAAAGTGATACCAACCTCGATTAGGATTGGGGTTCTCTTGTAACATATAGGTAACAAAAAATTCTTTGTAAGAAATAGAGGGACCCTTGCCATGCACCCGTCGCCACAGTGCAAGAAATGCTAACAAGACTCTCTAATCATTTAGAGCTAGTTGACTTGGCACAAGAGACAATTATGCTAAGACATGACACATAGATATAGGAATCAGAAATCTTAAACCTGTCTTTAGTAACTCTTCGTAGATGACAATGTCCCTAGAAGAGTCGTCAGAAATGGGCTCACTCATCTCAGCTCGATGACACAATACAGTAGGGGGAATACAAAAAAGTAAAGACAATCGTAGCAATCTTAGCATCAGTATTGGTTCTGGAGATAATGCTCACCTTGGAACCGTCATCAACAATGGCTACTTTGCCACAATGCTTGCATCGTCATGGACACTGAGTAACACTGGTTCTGCCACCATCACCTCTCTCTGCCTCGAGGCCCGTGGCCAGTACCTCTCTGCCCTCATCCAGACCGCCAAGGCCTCGCACATGTCCTACCTTCATGGAAGCACAATGCCTCTCTTGGCCTATGCGCTTCGCCATGTCAATGCCTAGGTACTATCAGTATTGATAGTACCTAGCCTACCTGGCGCTTGCACCTCAGAGCCTCCTCCTACCATGCCAGCACCCAGCTCCATGCGCACCTATGCCTAGCCCATCTTGCACTTGCGCTTATCCCATCTACTACTTGTGTCTCGGTGCCAACGTTTGCCACTCCAACGGGCTTGCACCTTGGCGCCTGGCCTGTCTGTCGCCTGTTCTCGCGCTTGCCATGCTAGTGCCTAGCTCTGCACTTGCCTCATTAACTACCTCGCACATATATCCCACGGTGCCTAATGTTCTCTACTCCTCGCCTCAGACACTACACACTTTCTCTCACTCCCACTCAATATCTTAATTTTCACTTTTGTTCTGAGATGAGTATGGGGAGCTCTATTTTAAGCTAGTTACTACTAGAAGAGAACCTTATTGCTAAAAGAGGAACCCTGCCGAAAGAGGACTCTCAGATATCTACTACTAAAAAGGATACGTGCTACTAAAAAAGGATAAATTCTTACTGATGTCCCCTCCCCCAAATTTTATTGGATTTCAAACATGGTGGGCTAGTGACAGGTCCAGCCCAGAGTAGGCACAGATCACAAACAATGGCCCCACCCTAGGCCACATCTCAGATGTGGCTTGGCCCAGATCAAAGATGTCAATCCAGCCCAAACTAGGCCCAGATCAGAGATGCATGCCAACAAGGGCCAAGCACACCGTTTTAGGAGACCCAATCTATCACCAGTCCACATAAAGATTTCCATCTTAGGAAAGGAATCTTGGAACGCATTCATCGAGGTGCGCATCACCAGCTTCTACCACCTCGCACATTTTACCAACATTATAGATTCACCCCATTCCCCATTACGAGGGTGACGTCTCAATCAGGGCTCCCCATAAATGGTGCCACAATTAAGGCTCCCTCTAAGGCGCTATGAAGTTGTACTCACCTAAAAATTGGTAGCCTCGCCTATACATGTGGGAGCATCACACATATGTCAGTACACCATATCTTGAGTACTAAAAACTCTCCAACTGCCGTCATTATTCCAAGTGGAGTAGGTCACCTAGGTAAAACCACCTAATATGTGTCTCTTGTTGTATTAAGCATCCCTATCACATACACCATTACACTCTTGATTAATTTTATATAAACTCATTTTGTGCATCATCAAATATATTTATGAATTACAGTTGATAGAGGTGCCAATGGAATATACTCTGCAAACACTTGACATTGTCGAATTAAAGCAAGGTTCAAGGTCGTGGTGTCGACCATCGACTCGGAGAGCTCTAAAACACATCAGTCGTGATGCGGTATCAAACGATATGATCTAAAATAAAATGTTGAACATGACAAGAAATTTAGGTCATACTGCAGCATCGCGGAACTGTATCAACTGATTCAATGATGATAACTCGACGACTCGGTATTAACTCAGATACAACTCGGACTACTCGGCCGAGTCGTGCGAGACTCGAGATTTAGATGTATCGTGTAATGGTATCATCTCGAAAAGTGTCGATTCGCATACGACTCAGCCTACTCGTATCGGTATCGACCGATATTTTAAATTATGAATTCAAGGTCAAAAAGGCCCTACACTCTTCACTTAGTTCAAGGTGTTCATAACATTACTATCTTTGAATGGGGAATTCGATTGCTTTTGCATGAATTTGTAGTTACTCTTGTTAAGTAATATCTGGGAAACTAATTTTTGTTCTATGAGGTACATGTTTTAATTGCATATAATGCATTCATATTTTGTATTCTAAAAATCTGCGGTGAGGTTGTTTGTGAGATTGATTTCATTTCCTTGTGGATGATTTTTTTTATTCCAGGTTATAATGAGCTTCTAAGAGGAAATGGTTTTATATGTATTTCTAATTATTAATAGGGATATGGGTTTACAGGAATTCATAATACATCCCAAATAAAGCTTTGGATAGTGAAGAATGCATAATAGTCATTATTGTTCCATGAGAAACCAACAAATTTTGAGCGCAATAGTTGCAAAGAAACTTGAAGTTAAGGATCAAAATAATATGGACATGACATGTGAAGAGAAGTAGAGGCTTAGCACAAATCTTTAAACCTTACCTTCAAGAAAACTTGATGCTTGTTCAAAAAATTAGGAGGAAGAATATGACGCTATGTTAGCTTGATGATTATTAATTATTAATTATTATAAGATAGAAGTGGGCATATACAGTGATGTTGTAGCAGTTGGTCTACTCTATGGATTCACATTGAAAAGTGTCCCACAAACTCTTGTACTTGGCATGTTTTATATGAATATAATTATGTGCCTTTCTTATTTGTTACCTTGGTTCATATTGAAAAATTACTGGAACGATCATCCAAGTGGTTTTATTTTTATTTATTTATTTATTTGTAATTGACCAACACAAGGGTTTTAGGCAATTGGCAAATGTATAGATTGGGGAATCTTAACACTTACACATGGGAAATTTTAACAAACAAGAATATAAAATAAAAATACAAAAAAAAAAACCAAAATTGTATAAATACTAATCAATATTCTAAAAAAATTGCTATTTAGACCTAATTAAAACTTCATCCCTCTTTTCGTCCAAGAGGTCAAGATTCAGCAGAAGTGATTCGTCATTATGTTCTGACTCTGCGAGCTCTGCCCTAGAAGACGGGATTCCTACTTCCACGGGTGCCACCGCTTCGGTTCCGAATTCTGAAGCAAAGGGCGTTTCCTGAGTTGTTGACCTGGTAGTTGTCTTATAGGCCCATAGCACTTCTCGGACGTGCTCTACCCATTTCCCCTTTAGAGCCTCCAATTTAGTTTTCAAAGCTGCCTTTATAGTTCAGATAGTGAACTTTGCTTGTCCATTGGACTGAGGGTGAGCTGAAGCTGAAAAGTAATTCTTTATCCCTAGCTCAGTACAAATTTTTTTGAACTTTGGGCTGTCAAATTGCTTTCCGTTGTCGGAGACGATTGCCCTTGGAATCCCAAACTTGCAAATTAAGGAATTCCACGTGAAATTCTAAACCTTCTGTTCTATGATCATTGCCAAGGGTTCCACCTCTGCCTATTTGGTGAAGTAGTCCACTCTAATAATGGCGAACTTGCACTTCCCCACACTTATGGGAAGGGGACCAAGAATGTCTAAGCCCTATTGTTGGAATGGCCAAGGACTTACTACTGACGTTAAGATCTCTGGCGGGCAATGGGAGATATTGACATGTAACTGGCAGACTTTACACTTTTTGACCAGGTCTGTAGCATCCTTAAGCATGGTGAGCCAGTAATATCCCTGCCTTAAACCTTTTCCTGCCAGAGCTCGAGCTCAAATGTGGTTACCACAGATTCCTTCATGAATTTCTCTAAGTATGTAGTTAGCGTTCTCGTTTCTTACACATTTTAGGAGAGGTGCCAAAAAGCCTCTCTTATACAAGTTCCCTTGCAGGATAGAGAATCTGGTTGACCTCGTTCTTAGTTTTGCAGCTTCCTTCGAGTCTGTTGGCAAGGTTCCATTCTGAAGATACTCTACGATGGGGTCCATCCAGCTGGGTGAGGCTAGAACGGGGAGCACTTCCTCCTCCTCAGTGCTTACTAACGGCTCTGCTAGGTGCTCCACTAGTATCAATCTATCCAGGTTTTCCTGCGAGGAAGTTATCAGTCTTGCCAGTGCGTCTGTTCGTGAATTCTTAGACTTAGGGACGTGCCTAATCTGAAATTGCACAAATTTCTTAATCAATTCTTGTACCTTTCTAAGGTATAGGACCATTTTCTCGCCCTTGGCCTCATAAGATTCATCTATTTGTTTTACCACGAGTTGGGAGTCACTGCAGACCTCAACCTATTCCGCCTCTATTGATAACGCAAGGTTTAGCCCAGCAAGGAATGCTTTATATTATGTTTTATTATTCGAAGCCTTAAACCCAAACCTAAGAATGTACTCGACATCTATGCCATTTGGAGAAGTCAGAATCAGACCAGCACCACTCCTTTGAGCGTTGGAAGCTCCGTCTATGGAAAGCTTCCACACAGGGAGGTTGGGGATAAGCTGGGTTGCCTCCGCAGGTGCTTCTGACTTGAATTCTGCAATAAAATCTGCTAGAATCAGTCCTTTGATCACAGTCCTTTGCTTGTATCTGATATCGAATTCACTGAGCTTAATGGCCCATTTAACCAACCTCCCAGAAGATTTCGGTTTATCCAACACCTGTTTCATCGGTTGATCTGTTGGAACCTCAATAGTATGAGCCTGAAAGTATAGCCTGAGTCTTCTCGCGGTCGTAACCAAGGCCAAGACTAGTTTCTTCATCATTGGATATCTATCCTCCGCTCCCCTTAGAGCTCTGCTGTCGTAGTAAATTGGCTGCTGAGCTCTATCTCTCTCCCTCACCAGTGCTGCACTGATTGAGAAATCCAAAATTGCGAGGTATAGAGTGAATACCTCTCCTTCCCATGGGCTTACCAGGACAGGGGGTGAGCTTAGATAGTCCTTCAAGGATTTGAATGTTTTTCACATCGGGTATCCCATTGGAAAGCCTTCTTTAAGACTTGAAAGAAGGGTTGACATTTGTCACTTGATCTGGACACAACTCAGTGCAGCTATTCTCCCTGTTAGTCATTGTACTTCCCTTATGTTGGAAGGTGGTTGTATATCTATTAATGCCTTAACCTTTTTCAGATTAGCTTAAATCCCCCTACTATTGACTATGAAGCCCAAAAATTTGACAGTAGAGACTCCAAAGGCACATTTGACGGGGTTGAGCTTCATCCTGTATTCTTTAAGGATCTAGAATGATTCTTCTAGATGCTCGATGTGAAGCTCTGCCTTCAATGATTTTACCAGCTTATCATCAACGTAGATCTCCATGGTCGTCCTAAAGGCATCAATCCGAAAGGCATAACCTGGTAGCGGTACGTCCCTTGCTCTGTCACAAAGAAGGTCTTCTCTTGGTCATAGGGATCCATTCTAATCTGATTGTACCCAAAGAAGGCGTCCATAAAGCTGAGGAGCTCATGTCCAGTGGTGGCATCCACAATCAGGTCTATACGAGGTAAAAAAAACTGTCTTTAGGGCAGGCACGATTGAGGTCAGTAAAATCGATACAGAGTCATCACTTGCCATTGGTCTTCTTGACAAGGACCACATTCGCCTACCAAGTAGGGTAGTCTACTTCTCTAATGGCTTTGGCATGAAGAAGTTTGTTGACCTCCTCATTGACTTCTTTTTGGTGCTCTGGGGTAAAACTTCTTTGCTTTTGTTTAACGGGTTTGCAAGTAGAATTCACACTGAGCTTGTGGGTGATGACTGAAGGATCGATGCCTTCCATGTCTTCTTTGCTTCCAGGAAAGTACTTTTATTTTTCCTTCAGAAATTTGAATGAGAAGGTGTCTTTAATTTCTCTGCTCAGCTTAGACCCTACGTAGACAAGGTGTTCTGGTTCTTCGTCAAGTTAATACTGGTTCTAAGTCTTTAGATGGTGTT
>CAUOFW020002536.1:0-210000 GCA_963454935.2 Ilex paraguariensis
TCACTTTGAGTGATTCTTCCGCACGTATAAAGATGGGTTCCAAACTATAAAATATAGAGATAATTGATTCAGCCAATCTGAATTAGTCCAAAGTTTATAGAGTGAAGGAGCATAGTTTAGAATTTCACTGTCGGTCTTTATTTGTAACGGTAAAGCGATGTCTTAATTCAATATTAACAACAAGATACAGCAATATCCTTGAAACAATTACAGCAAGAACAACATAAAACACAGGTCTAAGTGAGAGATAGATGTGGTAATCTTGATCCAGGTCTCCCGTATCCCATCACAGAATCAGCAAGGCCAATGTCAGAAATTATGTTAAATTCA
Source organism: Ilex paraguariensis (assembly GCA_963454935.2). Lineage (NCBI taxonomy): Eukaryota > Viridiplantae > Streptophyta > Magnoliopsida > Aquifoliales > Aquifoliaceae > Ilex > Ilex paraguariensis. Next base: position 331 of record CAUOFW020002536.1, read on the forward strand.
TAAGATGGGCAGCAACTACATATATCCAACTTAACAGAGGTTCTTGCATGACGTGTTCGCCTTACAACTGTTGTCGTGTCTCCGTTAAGGCTCATTATACCAACGCCATGATATATTAGATCCAACTTCAAGCCCCTTCCAATGTCCCTTCATATAAATGCTTCTCCCATCCCATTATAATCAACATCTCCAAACATTAGGAGTAGAGTCTATAAAAACTACGTTCTACTGCCTTGGACTAACCACAAATGCCTGTGCCACCCCAAAACAAACACCATACAATGACGATGCATATGTTCAAATCCAACACATCTTAGTTAATTTGGAGATATATAACCATCTAGACTCATCCAAAAGGTCAGTAATGAAGAAAAGAGTTGGAGCACAGAACGAGTTTATGAATGTTTTAAAGTCCAGAGCCTTCATTTCGGAATAACAGGAACATATATTGGTATCATTCAACCAAGGCAGTTTATGAACACCTTACACAAGATATTAGATTAATTTCTCACCCTCCCAATGTACATCTGGAAGTTCTAATTATCTAAAATATTTGCTAAAAATAGGGGTGTTCAAATTTTCGATTACCCACAAATTCCCACCCTATCCTATCCTACCCGACTCTATTGATCGGCTACCCAAAAGAATCGGGTAGGGCAGCGAAAGATTTTTGGTATTTCGCAAAAAATTGGGTAAGAATACGGAATACCTACAAAATTTTCGTATTCCTATCCTACCCGCATATATGATGTATTGATGTTTATGACTTTTTTATTGTATTTTATTGTAATTGTTTATGTATTATCGAATTTATTGTGTTTCCTTTAGTGTTATTGATTTATTGTGTTAATTAATTAGTGCATATTACTTAATTAAATTGTTAAAAAATTAATAACTAAAAAATATGTGTTCACCCATTTCTTACCTGACTTCCTACCCGATTGTTTTGGACAGAATTCGAGTAAGAATAGTACACTTGATCAGGTAGGGTAGGCCACAAAAAAAATTTCTGTAAAGTATCGGGTAAGAAAATGAAATATCATAATTCCTACCCGTTGGATAGTGTGAACACCGCTAGCTAAAAATAAGGTGCAACACTGTGTGCTGAAGACAAAACATACCACACTAATTGAAATCAACAAATAAATCTAGTCTTCACAAATCTCACATAGCCTACCAATTAAGTACTTTCTGAAATAACAGGAATTGCTTTTGCCCTGCTTCACCAACTCCTCTATGGTGACACTCTGATATAAGAAACAAATTATATAGTGATTCAATCCACATAGGGAAGATTGCACACAACAAAATGCATTTCACAAGTATGATGCTTCAATCAAGGCTTAACAATGCACAAGTAAATCCAACCGTAATGACATAAAAAATATACCAACTGCTGATGGAGCTTCTGATTTTGTTGAATAGCGAAAGCTTTCTCTTCGGTCAATTTAGAAATCATAGACCATGCCTAAAACATGAAAATTTAGTATAGGATTGTTATATAAAACAACGACGACAAAGTAACTAAACAATCAAATGAATGCAAAACAACAACAACAAATTATTGATATAAAGATGTAAATAAATTTTTTATATGAATCCAATCTTCCAAAACGAGATGGTTCACAAGTAACTGATTGTTCCTTTCTGTGTAAAACCCAAAAGCAACTTGTAGTCCAGCACCAATTTGAAGTATAAGTTAGAATTCTCATTTCACCCAATGTCACTTTTTAATGTCAAGATCCGAAGGTAACTCAGCACGCAAGAAAAGTGATACGTACTGGACCTAATATACATGGATCAATAAGACCATCCACTTTATTCAAATAAAACTTCAGTCTCAAAAAGTATAAAGTTCATATTGACCCCTTTTTCTGGTTTCTCTCTTTTTCCTTTTTTTACAGTCATATTAGCTTGAACAAGGTTTACTTATTATAATAACTCTCATCCATCCAATATACATGCACAATGCATCTTCTGTCTTTTCACTTCTATTCTAACATAAAGCACCTATTCTCGAAGTTTTCAATTAGAATGACAGGAATAAATGCCCATCCACATTTCATATACCTAATACCTCCTGGCCAGCTGCTATTGTGCTGAACAAGAACACTCTCACGCCAAGAGGCAAACGGCATAAGGACCAGTCAAGATTGGCATGAATTAAGTTAGTATTCCAATGAATATAAGGCTCAACAATTATGAATACCTTTTACAGCAACATTTTTTTTTTCCTTTGTTTTAAGTGTGATAAGGCAGTCCATGAGACGTGATAACTAATACTTTGTCTAGTTAAATTTAGTATAGGATTGTAAATCAGGCAGTCCAGCACCTCAGAATTGAGCATGGGGATTTGGTTTACGTAAAATCAGAGACAAATACAAGTGCTTCTATAACTAAAAGTTCTACAGGTAAATGTCTCATAAAGCTCCTCCATGGTAACATTAATCTCACATGCATTCCACACACAAATAAATCCTTCTCTTCTCCTTAATGGCCTACAAGTAATTTGTGCTATAAAAAGTTAAGGACTAGCTAGGCCTAACAAGTGCTTATTTCATATAAGTCTTTCAGTCATAACTCGATTAGTGTCTCTGTGTGTATGAAAGGAAAAAATGATTATTCACCTCTGAAGATGAAGGTTTCTTTCTGGGCTCCTCCAAAGATCTTGTTACCTAATATTTCTGAAATCAATGAGCATAAAACTGACAGCAACCCACTTTGTCAGAAAACAAAAAGAAATGTAACGATCACTTACAGCATCATGCAATGTAGCATTTTCCTCAGCTGTGAAAGCCCTGGGAGGAGAACCTTCCTCAGATCCTTCAGGAACTGGTGAAGGAGGATTAGTGGGAGTGTAAACAACCCTTAATTTGAATTCGTCAACAACCTTTCCATCCTCCTTATTGAACTACAAACCAAATTGTCACAATGACAAAGACTCAGTAAACTGCAATCAAACATATTATGGAAAAACAAAAGTTCCGGGCAAAATTAACACACCATTTCCAGGTTTACATCTTTAGCAGTTGCACCATTGGGTGCAATAACACTTTGAAGGAGAAATTTGTCCTTGCACTGCATATCAGAAGGTAACTCTTTCTGAGCTTGCATTGTAACTACCAAAACCCAATAAGCAAAATTAGACAACGATAATCCAAAATCCACCCCCACCCCCAAAAAAAAGACCAATTAAAGTCCAACACATCCCATAGATCAACTTTCACATTTTATTAAAATAACAGGTTTCAAACTCAACAAAATTCAACTGCATAGCTAGAACAAATATTGGAGTTTTACCGGTAACATTGCATGCAGTGCCAGGCTGAACAATCCCGGCGTTGGGCCTGACACAGTACTTCTTGGGGTTGGTAGTTTTAACCTTGTCAATCAAAATGTTCAACAATAAGACAGTAAAAGAAACAATATTATTGATGGACAATCAAAAACTAACATATCAATCAAAACTACCTTGAATGCAATATAATGAGCAGTTTTGTTGGCCAATTGCATAGAACATGAACTCTGCTTCCTCAGTTCAACTTTCACAACACAAGCCAAAAAGATCAGCACCTGAATTGATATACCCATAAAAGAAAACTATCTATTTTGTTTTCGGTGTGAGAAATTGGGGTGGAAAAAAATGAAAATTTTGAATGTTGAGTTCGTTGATCATAAAACCCCAGTATACGAGAACCTCTGTCCAACGATAGCAACATAAAAAACCATAGAATTCCAATTGAAAAACCTATGTCGTTACATTTCCCAGTAATTTTTTCTTTGAAACCAGACAGAAAACAAAAGAATTTCAAAGCAATAAGACTCACAGGGGAACTTGAGTTCTTCTGGTTGAATATTGAGAAAATCACCGGTAATCATGACTCTAATTCAACTGATAATCAACAAGAAAACGTATTTTCGGATGAAATTTGGGGATAAATCAAGACGAATGAATTTAGGGTTTTCTGGGGATTGGACAACGTGGGGTTGACGAAGCAAGGAATTGATTTTCAAATCAGAGATTTAAATGGGAAAAAGATTTTATTACTATTTATTATTCATTTAAATATTTCCAGGCTTAATTATGATTGGATTTATTAGGTTTTTAATTAGAAGTTTGGTCGAGTGTCCTAAGTCAGTAACAAACAACATTAGAGAATGTGCAGGTGAAGGTTAAAAGGGTAACGTAAGATGGATCCAAACACATCCTAATCTGAATTGTCGTAGAATAATCTAATTGGAGTTGACGGTGGTGGAGAAATAAGATCGGAAAAAATATAATTTTTAATTGTAAGATGTTTAATGAAATCGTCGCTGAATTTTTTTTTTTTTTTGTATATTATATGAATGGTCTGATTTTGCAAAAAATATGATTGAAAATTATTCGAGCATCTTAATTTTATTTTATATAGTGCACAAATAGATACTGATGGGATAAATGTCGGATCAGATTTTAATACCTCTAAATACAAAATCACAAACTATGGTGTACCAAATTTGACCTATTGCCTTATTGGTCGAAGAAGCAAAACAGTGTTATGTCGACCAAAATGTGTCCTAAATCATTTGTAATTGTTGAATAAGTGGGTCCATCATTAATTCAACAATTATAAATAATTTGGTGCACATAGTTTTATCACCAGTAATATGATGGCTACAAATAATTTAATTTAGTACACATTTTGGTGCACATAATTTTATGAAAAATTTAGAGGTCGATCCCCCTATATGAACTTAAATTCGCCAAGAAAACTTATTTATTATAAAGTCCGTTTTTTGTCAATTTTACCATATTATCTCTTCCATTTAGAAGTAAATAAAACTAAAAATTAAAAACTTTTAAATTTTAGGAGTTTGACTAACATTAAAAAAATATCTCTCTCATATTTGTCTATATTCATATATAGATTAGAATTATATATATATATATATATATATATATATATATACTAATAATTGTCCGTTCCGAAATTACAAAAAATTGAATTAAATCTTGAAGAATACTACTGTGCCAAAAGACACTTTGCAATCTAAAATAAAATGTCAATTTGAAATATATAGTAATATTCAATATCAATATTTTAAAAAATAACAGTAGTAACATGTTCAACAAAAATAATAACATATTCAATAAAAATAATAACATGTTTAACAAAAACATACTTAATAAAAACAACAACATGCTCAACAAAAAAAGTTGCAATATGGAACATTGAACCCATAACTAGAGGAAAAAGCCTCAAACTTTTCAACATCCTAAAAGGTAATACTCAGCATCCAAAAATGTAACACTGAAAATGTAAAAATATTCTCAATAAAAATAGTAAGATGAAAAAAAAATAGCAACGTTGTCAATTAGAAAAAATAGTAACATAGTCAACAAAAAACGTAGTATCATGAAAACATTGAAAACTATTGAGGATTACTTATCAACAAAATAAAAATAAAATTGACGATCAAACTAATAGCACGTTGAGTAAGTTTTTCAACCTTTTTTTTCAAAAATCAACGACATAAAAGTTCATGATGACCACAACGCTGTATAAGATATGGTAGTTATTGATAATGTTTCAAACCCTACTGATTTTGATGTTATGGACAAAAAAATGATATCTAAAAAAAAAAAATTGTTGTACTGGAGTGATGATCTTCTTCTAATGAGAGAAAGAGAGAGACAGAGAGAAAAAAAAGAGAGAATTTAAATTTGAATTTAAATTTATGAGTGAATTAAGGGATAATAATTTTTAATTTAAGAAATTAATTTAAAATTACTTTCAAGGTCTTTAAGGTTTCTATAATTGAACAAAATAATATTGTTAAGGGCATTTTTAGGATTCAAAAAATATTGAACTTAAGTATTTATTAGTAAGATAAAAAAAAATGACTTATCACAAAATAAATTCTTTTTAGGACTCAAGTCATTATAAGTTTATTTAAGATAACTCAGTTCCAATTTTCACAAAAATGGTTTATTTCACAATGAAGTTGTATTGGGCCTGGCTGAGGTCTCATGCTGAATAAGGCCGAAAGAGAAAGATCGTCAAAAGTCATTTAAAGTGGACCAGGCTTACTGTGGCCCTAAAGGCACGTACTCCTAACGGTTCATTCCTCAGACGAGACCTTTTGTCGGGAACAAGGCAAATCTGACTTTTTAAGTGTGTTAAAATTAATTTTCGATGAAATTGAGAAAATAAACTAAAATCTATGTAAACAAATTTAAAAAAAAAAAAACTATTCAAACTTGGATTAATCTTGATCGTTATTGTATTTTTATAAGTTGAGAATTGAACTTTTTAACTATAATATTAAATAGATGCATGTGTGTGTATTTTATATTTATTTTTATTTGGCATTAACATTGTTCCATCAATGAGTATCTAGTTATTAATAAAGTTGATATGCTCGAGTGTTTATTAAATTGTCCATTGGTAATTCCAACTATAAACAATCGATTTTATATCAGCCTTACAACAATTCTTATTCATAATTAGGGGTGTCAATTGTGTTGTGTCATGTCACTTTCGGCACGTGTCATATTTGTGTTGATATTCGTGTCAATAAAAAATATTTAATTTTGTAATAACTCATATAATTTTATTTAAAAAATTATAAAAAAAAAATTTCTTGTCTACATTATTCATTAAATACTTATTTTTTTATCTACAGTATTTGTTAATCATGTTATTCGTGTCTACCTTAATTTAACCCATTTATTATTCCTATAAATTAATCATGTCATTTTTGAGTTTTTTTGTTATGTGGGGCTCGTATTAATACATAAAATTGAGTTATAGGGGTGTTCAGTGTTGCGCTGACTACTCCTTCGAACTTAGCAATTAATTATCGTGGCTTAAGCTAATCCAAAACATGTTCCCAAATGGACAAAGGTGGTGATGTAGAACGAGAATTAACAATTATTTTATTTTATTTTTATTTGTTTATTACTTTGTTTGGGTGAGACTTCAATTAGGAATTTTCTAGAATATTTAGTTGGTTAAACCATATATATTTTTCTAATTCATTAGACATGTGTTTTATTGTTTTAGGTAACTTTTTTAAAATTAGGGATTTGTTTCTATTTTGGAAAATTTAGGATTTTAGTTTTTTCTATAAATTGTCATATGTATTATAATTCTACGAAGTTAATTGAATAATACACATGTTTCAGAGATATTTTCTTGTTACCCTCTATGTGGATTCAGAGTATTTGTTCTATACACTTAGAATCGTAATGTTTTTTTGTGTCTCTATATTCTGTTGCGTTAGGTGGCTAGTCCGTTTGGTACGATGAAAAAGTGGAAGAATGGAAAGTTGGAAGAATAAATAAAATATCATGTTTGGTAAGGAATGAAAGTAGGATGTTTGGTAAGGAATGAAAGTAGGATGAATGAAAAAATTGATGAATTAACTTTCCTTCTAACTTAGCAAAATCAATCCCTTTAAAATCGGAAGGAAAGTAGATAAAAATTTAATTATTTGTGTTGAGATGTATCTTATTTGTCTATATATCTTTTTATATCTATATAATAAAACAGAAGTGTGTTTGAATTTTATTCCAGTCATATTTTCTCCCTCAAAACCATCACCAATCACTTATCTCACCCATCATCCTTTTGTCAGACTCAAACGTCAAATCATATCACTCATTTCTATCACATATTTAATCATTTATATATTTTCTCCATAAAAATATCACATCACTCATTTCTATCATATATTTAATCATTTAATATTTGATTAATTTATAATTAATATATTTTAAAAAAATTTAATATAAGGGAATCAATTTTTTGGAGGCTTGAATTTTATATTTTATCGTGTCTTCATGCACGGGTTATGACTAGTATACATATATTATGTATAGATTAATTTCATATATATATATATATATATATATATATATATATATATATATATATATATATATATATATATATATATAAAATATTAAAAATGTAAAAATAAAATATAAAAATTTTAAATTAAAAAAAAAAAATTTTTTCCATCTTAACTAAGGGTGAAAATTTTCGACTCAACACAATGACACTACTCGAACTCGATACGAAAATAAACAGGTCAACTAGCAACTTGATATGACACAATTAATTAAATAAGTTAAGTTAGGTTTGATTAATATTTGACATAAACTCATAATGACTCAACACGAATCTGACACAACATGACTTAATTGTCACCCCTAACCTTAGTTAGCACAAAAAAAAAATAGTCATTTTTATTTTTCATCCATCCAACCAAACGCAAAAGAAGAAAAATGTATTCTTCTTATTTTTATTCTTGAAGGATAAAAAGTGTATTCCTCCTACTTTTCATCCATCTTACTTTTCATCCTCCATACCAAATGGAACATTAGAAAGTATGAGAAGGAATTGAATCTGAAACCTTTAAATTATCGAAAGAAAAACCCAATCAGTGAATTAGCCCTAAAAATTACACCATCCATAATGATACATAAAACGGAATGATAACTGAGAAGTCATATGTTTGATGGTCAACATGTCCACACAAGGGTTCAAATTCGTTAATCTTAGTGAGCCAAATTTGAAAGCTATCAAGCAAGAAAATCTCAGTAGTAAATTCCAAAGTTATATGAATGATTTAGTGGTACACACACACAGTGACACAGTGGTCCTGAATCAGTAAAATAGAAACAAGACAAAAATGGTAGAGATGCAAAGGTTGCAGTGCTTCCTTGTATAAAATTTGCAGACCTCTCTGAGTTGTTTTAAGGACTGTCTTAGCATTTTGTGGGTAGGGGGGAACAGTTTTAAACAGGTGGTCATAAAAAGAAACAGCTAAAAAGCACTACAGTTCCTGAAACGTGGCAGAACCCCCTCCCATTAAATTCCAAATACTGTCCTCGTGTGTGTGGGAGAGAGAGAGAGAGAGAGAGAGAGTTGAACGGTTTTGACCAACAATTTGAAATAGGATAGGAAAAGGCTAGCTTGAATTATAAACAAAAATAGATGAGCATTGCTATTTATTCCAAATCTCCGATTCAAATTTTTATTCCAAATTAAGGAGATCATTAGATCAGTGCGTCCTATTTAAAAAAATTGATAAGACTCACTCATCCAATGATCTCTTATTTGGGATGGAGATTTGAGTTAGAGATTTATGATACATAATATTTCCCAAAATAGATTTAATTTTACTAAACTCATCTCCATCCATAATATCCCAAGGTGAAGGTTTCTAGGATTATTTATTGTAGTTATAACTGTAAGACTTTTTTATAGTGACTAATCACTTGACACATCATTAAGTTCTAATACCCAATTTTGTTAAAGACATGGGATTAGGGTTTAGATCCCTAGCCAGTTTGTTTTTTTTGGCACATGCCACACTGTGGTTGCAATCTATGGCTGATGCCACTGATTCTTCATTTTGGCATCTATTTACGATGGCAAGGGAGGGGCACCACAATAAGCATTTTGACTTTGGTCAGTGCCAACAAGAAATGTCAAGGAAAAAGGAAAGGTATATTCCTCAATAACAATTACATTGTGGCCAAGTACAAAAAAAAAATTGCAATGTGGAATGTTGACACATAGTTCAGGGTGCAGCCAGTGATTGAATTTGGTTATAAATGTCTTTTGGATCTAATTATGTTACCCAAAATTAGGGAGTGTCAATTCTGACTTATCAATACGAATCCGATTTTAAAATTAATATGATTATTAAATACACATGATAAATTATCTAGATTAATATTTGACACTTAAAATATACTAAATAATTTTTTTGGTGGGTCTTAACAGAGATAACAATAATATAATACGAAAATACCCGACACGCGAGTCACACGACATGATACGAATTGACATCCCTCCCCGTAAATATATCCCCATTTTTGTCCAATAAAAACTTAACACATGTCGATTGTCTATTGGATGAAAGGAATTAAGAGCATGGGTGTGGATCAAGCAAAGTTTATGAGTAGTAGATCTAGTTAAGAGAAAAAGGAGTCATTGTCCTATAATTTCCATTCACAGGTTTACGAAAATAACACAAGCCCAAATAAACATGAGTTAAATATATGCTACAAAACATGAGATACAATTTGAAGGTGGCATCGATTGAAATGTTTGTTTAGGTCATCCTCTTGACCATTCATATTCCCCCAAAGCATATTTATCAACTGTTGTGGCATTTAAGAAAAAATTTCGGTACGGTATCTACAAATTTTCTTATTTTAATAGGTGGTTTTTTTCAATATTTCTAGGTTATTTTACAATTAAAAAATTTATCACTTTCTTACGTGATTTATCACACTTGTGGGTGTTTTTACTATTGTTGTTGTTTTTACTATTGTTGTAAATATTATTATCACTGTTGTGGTAACTAATTTTACCACTTTTATTCGGTACAAGAAAATTATCATTTTCGTGGGTAATTTACAACATTTGTGATTGTTTTTATCATTATTGTTGTGATTATTTTTACCATTTTTTTCAGTGCCACAATAATAATAAAAATACCTACAAATATAATAAAAGTCGGTACAATATCATTTTTTTTATTGATACCGTAGGCAACTCTATCTAATAATAGTGCCCTAGCTTTATGTGATAGTTCAATAAGTGACACAATCAGAAATGGAAGAAGCAGTAAAAAAAGTCTACATCCTAGTAAGTAAGGCTTGTTTCAGCTCCTAGAGAATTGAATTCAGAAATAAGGAGAAATAACTTTCTGTACTTATATTTATTTTGTTAGTTACTAACTCACCAACCATTACTCTCGTGATCATTTGGATACCCAAATTCTACAACTGAACCAAATGAATTTGGTAGTACAACGTAGGTAGTTTTTGAGGAAACATTTAATCTAAAGGTAAATACTAAGTTATCATTAAAACATGACATCACCTATCAAATAAACACATTATATATAGACCTAATGAATTTTGATGAAAAAATATTATACAAATATCTCCCGGTTTTGTGGAGAAAACACTTGTACTTGTGATTTAGTGTTGCAATGGAGATTCGATACACTATTAAAAAGTAAACAAATTTCGTCATCTCGAGTAAACACTTTGAATCTAAATATTTTCCTAGTAATTTTTTATGAAGATTTTGAAAATTTGAATTCAATAAAAACAACAATGATAATCCGTGAGATTAGAAGTCTTAAGAAACTTGACAAATGAAAATTGTTATGAATTCATTGGGAAAGGGTGCAACATAATTCATATCCACACATCTAATCTTATTTTTAACCGATATGCGATCGTAATATTCCATCACATTTCTGTAGTCGACGTTCACGACTGCTTACTTTATCAGCAGTATCATTATCTTTTGGCAGCTCCACTCATCTATCTGTATTCAATGAGATAGCACTATGGGACTATACTCATACATAATACTAAGTCATCTTAATCTATCTTATAGATCGCTCCTTCCATGACTCGACCAACCGATATAGAATTGTGATATTCCACCACATTTTTAAAGTCGATATCCACGGCGGCCTACTTTATCAACACTGTTATTTTTATTTGACAGTTTTACTTACCTATCTGTATTCAATGAGATAGCACTATGCGACTAAGCTCATACATAATACTAAGTTATTTTATTCTAGCTTATAAATCGCTTCTTCTGTGACTCGACCACAAAGAGCACAGCTCACACTACGTTTAATCTCATACTCAACGCGGTAGCTAGGTCTAATATTAATTGTTATGAACCCATTAATAGAACTTATCCTTGAAAACCGGCATGCAAGAAAAAAGATACCCAAAAGTTTATATATACATATTTAATTTTATTTTTTACTAATGTGGGATCGTAACATTGCTTAGTTTAATAATAAATTTACAATTGGCAAGAGGAGGGGGCAAGTATTGAATTTTATCACCATCCCTTAATTTTAAATAAAAAAATTTATTTTTTCCATAGTCCCAATTCTTCCATAGTTCCAATATACAGAAGAAGAAGATAACAATTTACAACCAGAAACAAGTGCCAATTCAACACAAGAATGAAGTACCAACCAATTCAATCAAAAGCTATAGAGAATTCAAGGTTAGACCTTACATAGTCTGTTATTAAATTATATTAAAGAAGGGCTATTACTAGTTCCCCAAAGCCATATAAAAATCAAGAGCTTCCCTTGTCAAGAAGTTGAATAGAGGCCTTGGAGATGGAAAACCATTAGCAATTGAAAAAAACATTGCTTTAGTGTTTTGTCACTTTCTATTTTAGGTGAAGATGTAAATGAATCGAATTGAGTTAGGTATTTCATGATTAAAGCTCGACCTCATCTATTTACTCACGTTCCCCAGATAAGTTTCGACCTCTCTCAATCACTCTTCTCAACGGCCACTCTCTCTAGAAAAACTGTTGCGACGTATAGAGACTTGACTATGGTTCTAAAATTTAAAATTTTGGTATCATATCGGAATTTATTACATTTGTGGGTAATTTTATCACTATTGTGATACAGTAAAAAATGGTAAAAATAGTTCGTACAACAATGGTAAAAAAAAAACTCACAAATGTAATAAATCATTTGCAAAAGTGATAAATTTTTTTGTACTTAAGAAAAATGGTAAAAATAGTTACCACAAATGTAGTAAAAATATTCACAATAGTGGTAAAAATATCCACCAAAAGTAGGGCTGTTAACAAGCCAAATTTAAATATTTTTTTAGGCTCGTTTATATGTAAATAGTTAAACGAGTCAGCTCATACATGTGAAAATAGTCGAATTATTAGGCTCGAATTTAGCTTGATTAACACCCTTAACCAAAAGTGGTAAATTAACAACAAAAGTGATAAATTTTTTGGTTATAAAATGACCCACAAAAGTTATAAAAATATCCTTTGAAGTAATAAATTTTTGAGGTACGATACCAAAATTTTTTTAGCTGTACAGTAGTCAAGTCCAATGTATATACAGGATACAAGGACAAAATTGTTATAAATTTGACGTATTTAAATTTAATTTTGCAAATGATATGAAAATTTACATATTACGAGTGGATGTCAATGCATTGCATTTGACTTTTTATAATAACTAGCAATGCACAACGTGTGTTGCATGTAAATAAATTTAAATATTTTTTTTATAAAAAATGTGAATTATATGTGTAATTAAATTAAATAATAAATTAAGTACTGAATAATTAATCTTTATTTTAATTATTAAGGTATCTCTTTGAACCCTTTAGGCATTTGTATATTTAATTATATTATAGAATTATTAATTTTTACTTGGTTAAATAGATTGATTAGATCACTTATAATATTATTATATTGTTACATACCAAAAAATAAAATATAACATATGTTTGACCGTGAAATTCAATCTGGTAACTTCGTGTGTATAATAATTTAACATATATAGGACTTTATTTTTTCATATAAATCTAAAAAATTTTATATAATTGTGTTACTAATAAATGAATTCAAAAAGATTTAGCAGGCCTTACAAAAAAAGTCCAAAATGGATTGAAAGTCAAATAAGAGTAAAAAACAAAAATTAGATAAAAGTATATAGGTGGATATAATTGACTTTATCATAATAACTAAAGATAAAATAGAAAATCAAAAATTTTTCGCAACGCTGAACTTCATGTGTATAATAATTTAACATATATAGAACTTTATTTTTTCATATAAATCTTAAAAATTATATATAATTGTACTACTACTAAATGAGTTCAAAAAAATTTAGAACTCAAAATTAGATGAAAGTTTTATAGGTGTGTATAATTGAATTTATCATAATAATTAGAGGTAAAATAAAAAATAAAAAAATTGTATATAATTGTATTACTACTAAATGAGTTCAAAATAATTTAGAACTCAAAATTAGATAAAAGTATATAGGTGGGTATAATTAACTTTATCATAATAATTAGGGTTAAAATAAAAAATTAAAAGTTTTTTTGTAGATATTGACATTTATAAGTATTAAAATTTTCTTTTTCATTTTATTTTTAATGAATTTTTTTTATCTTATTTTAAAAAATACTTGACTAAAGTTGCATCTCCTATTCAAATCAAATAGTATTTTATATAAATATATGTTAATATGCAAATAAATTGATAAATGTTATCTATCGTGCACTTGCATGGGGGTATCGCTAATTATTTTATAAATGAAAGCACTTGAACAAGTTTTGAACCAAGTCAATCTCAAGCTATTCATGATTAGGTCCGTTCACTTGTGGCCCCTAACTCTAGAGAAGGCGAAATGGACAATGATGGAAGAAATAAGAGAAATGGAAGGTCCTGTTGGGTTTGCAGTTCTAGCATTTTTTATAAACATTGATGGGTCATACTGCCAAACCTCAAGTTGATTTTACTAGTTTTTTTTTTTTCAACGTTATTAAAATAGGATCGTTCTAGTTGGTCAGACTAATAAATTGGTGAATGGGGCCCTAAATTGTTCTGATTTACTAAAAAGACCGTCTATGTATTCAAAGTGTTAAAGAAATGTTAAATCGGCCGATTTGTTAATATATGTTGATGACATAATCATAATAAGATCTGATTCATAGCATATTGATGCTATCATTTGACTCCGTGGACAAGATTTTCCAATTAAAGATCTTGGACAACTCAGTTTCTTCTTAGATGTTGAGGCACTACGAACTGATGCAGGCAAGTTTCTTAAACAACATAAATACATTGTGAAATTACTCAAGAATGAATCGTTGGATAAGGCTAAACCTTGCACAACTCCAATGTCTATAACTAGCCATTTTTCAAAGTTTAAAGGCACAAATTTCGAAGACCCTCAACTCTACGTAAGTGTGGTAGATCCTAACCGAAAAAAAAAAAAAAAAAAAAAAAGTGTGGTAGATGGTTTACAATATCTTGCCTTCACAAGGCCAGATATTACCTTTTCCATACACAAAATAAGTAAATTCATGCATCTTCCACAGGACCCTTTGTGACAAGAAGTGAAAATAAGACTAAGGTACCTCAAGCGTACAATTTTCCACGGTTTGTAGTTCACTGCCAATAAACTTCATGATTGTCAAGGATTCTCATATGTTGACTGGGCTTTAGATAAAGATGATTATAGATTTGTAGGTGTTTATAGTGTCTTCCATGGAAAAAATTTAATTACTTGGAGCTGCAAACAATAACAGACAATTGCATGTAGCAGCACTGATGCAGAGTACAAAACACTCTCGAACACAGCTGCAAAATTGCAATGGTTGCAAACTGTCTTGTCTGATCTTGGCCTACCATTGTTGCAACCACCAAAGGTGTGGTGTGACAATATAGAAGCAACATACTTGAGCTCTAATTCAGTCTTTCAAGTGAGGACTAAACATATAAAAATAGATTTTCATCATGTTTGCGATCAAGTTTTGCAAAAGAAGTTATAAGTGTGTTTTCTTTCATCCAAATATCAATTAGCTGATCCACTAACTAAGCCACTCAGCAATGTCCAGTTTCATACATTGAAAACCAATCTTCATGAGCTTCTCATTCAATTGCAAGGGCGTATTGTATCAGATGCAGATAAGCTGATCAAGTCAGTTGCTATGAATGAGGAGGCAGCCACACTAGATAAGGAGGAGGAACTTGATCCTAGGCCTACTCAACTGTCTAACAAAACTAGACGTTATATTTGAAGTGTCATTCAAATTTCCTATAAAAGATAGAAGTAAATATAATAGATTGGTTAGACTGCACTTCTATATAAAGTCTATATGTGTTGTGCTTAAAATTATCCAATAAAAACAATAGTTTCAAGTCACCTCTGCTTAGAACTTTACACTACAAAACATGAGATGATACGATTTGAATGTGGCATTGATTGAAATGTTCATTTTTGTCATCTTCTTGACCATTCTTATTCCCCAAAATATATTTATTAACTGTTTTAATGGCTGTTTTTTTTCAATTTTTGTGAGTCATTTTACAATCAAAAAATTTATCACTTTTTTTTTTGTGATTTACTATATTTATGGTTTTTTTACCACTGTTGTTGATATTTTTATCATTGTTATGGTAAAGAATTTTATCACTATTGTGATAACCAATTTTACTATTTTTCTTTGGTACAAAAAAAATTATCACTTTTATGGGTGTTTTTACCAGATTTATGGATAATTTTACAACTGTTTTGGTGACTATATTTACAAATTTTTGTCATTACTGTAGTAATAATAAAAATACTCACAAATATGATAAAAGTCAATAGAATACTGAAATTTTATTTCTCCGTACCTAGGTAATAGCGCCACAACTTGTGTGATAGTTCAATAAATGGCAGAATAAGAAATGGGTGAGGCAGTAAAAACATCTAGATCCTGGCAAGGTAGAGAATTGAATTCATAAATAAGTTTATGTACTTATATTTATTTTGATAGTTACCAACTCACCAACCATTGCTCTTGTGATCATTTGGGTAGCCAAAATATTATTACAACTGAACCAAATGATTTTGGTACTACAAAGTTGGTAGTTTTTGAGGAAATATCTAAGACAAATGTAAATATTATGTTATCATTGTCACTTAATTTTACCCATCAATAATAAAAATATGAGAAAATTATACTCAGATCTCTTGATATTTATCATTTAATCACTTAAATTCTTTAATATTTGAAATATTACACAGACAATTTAAGGTTTGTACGAGCGTAATACTTAGACATTTATCGTCAATGTCCGTTAATATATTTGTTAATAAATTATACTCAGACCCTCTGAAATTTTTAAATATTTAATACTTAGACTCTTCAAGTTTTAAATATTATACTCAAACCAAAAATATTTCAATCAATATAGAATATTATATATTTTAAGCTTTACAACTAAAATTCATGTTTTATTATGACATTTATTGAAATACAATCAAAAATAAAAATCTATTTTTTCTTAAAAAAATCATAATTATATGCAATTATGAATTTAATTTAATAGTTTAAACAATCAAATTAAACTAATAAATTACAGTTAGAAAATATTGTGTCCATTACAGTTTGACCCCCTTGTTTAATTTTTTAGTTTTAGTCTAATAAATAGTATAATTGTATACTAATTATGATTTTTTTAATAAAAAATTAAATTTTTAATTTTGATTTTATTCCAATTAATGACATATAGAACATGAATTTTAGTTGTAAAATTCATGTTCTATTTTGATTAACTTAGACCTCTTATTTGATTTTTCAGTTTAATTCCAATAGATAATATAATTGTATATTAAATTACGATTTTTTAAGAAAAAATTATATTTATATTTTAAATTTTATTTCAATAAATGATATAAAAAATATGAATTTTAGTTATAAAATTTAAAATATTTGATATTTTATTTTTTATTGGAGTATTTTTTATCTAAATATAACATATTAAACTTGAGAGATCTAAGTATTATACGCTTGCAAATTTTAGGGGGTCTAGGTTGTAATTTACAAATAGATATATTAACAGATTTTAACAGCAGGGGGTCTAAGTGTTATGCCCTTACAAACCTTAGGGATTCTGTGTGTAATATTTTAAATTGTAGGGTCCTGAGTAATTAAATAACAAACCTCAAAAAGTCTGGATGTAATACTATCTAAAAATATTACATACACCTTGTGAATTTAGATGAAAAAAAACTATACAAAGATCTCCCAATTTTGAGGAGAAAATGCTTGTACTCATGATTTAGTGTTGCGTTGGAGCCAACCACGTAAGATTCTTTTTTTTTTCATGCTCTTAATTTTCTCATTGAAAATTGTTACAAACTTATAAATAGAACTTAATCCTGAAAATTGGTTTTTAAGGGAAGAGTATCCAAAAAATCATATATACACGTCTAGTTTTATTTTTAATTGATTATGAGATCGTAATATTTCACCATGTTTCTGCAGTTGACGTCCATAGCGGCCCACTTTATCAACACTGTTCTTTTCCTTTGGCAGTTCCACTAAACTATCCATATTTAATGAGAAAGCATTATGTGTCATCTTAATTTAGCTTATAATAACTCACATTGCATTCGATCTCATATTCAAAGTGGTGGTTAGTTCTAATACTAATTGTTATAAACTCATTAACAGAACCTTGTCCCTGAAAATCGGTTTGCAAGGAAATGGTGCTCAAAAATTCATTATATATATATATATATAATTTTATTTTTAACTGACGTGGGATCGTAACAATGCTTAATTTAATGATAAATTTACAATTGGCAAGAGGAGGGGGCAAGCATTGAATTTTATCACCATCCCTTAATTTTAAATATACAAAATTTATTTATTCCTTAGTCCCAATTCTTCCATAGTTCCAATATACAGAAGAAGAACATAACAATTTACAAAACAACCAGAACCAGAATGAAGTGACAACCAATTCAATCAAAAGCTATAGGTCATTCAAAGTTAGACCTTACATAGACTGTTATTAAATTATATTAAAGAAAGGTTATTAGTAGTTCCCCAAAGCCATATAAAAATCAAGGGCTTCCCTTTTCAAGAAGTTGAATAGAGGCCTTGGAGATGGAAAACCATTAGCAATTGAAAAAAAGTTGCTTTTGTGTTTTGTCCCTTTCTGTTTTAGCTGGGGATGTAAATGAATCGAATCGAGTTGGGTATTTCACGAGTAAGGTTCAGACTCATCTATTTGCAAAGAAGTTTAAAATCACAAGTTACAAATATCTTGTATTTTGTTCAAATTTGAGTAGTTAAATTTTTTGTTGAAACTTGGACTCAACTTCTGTAACTCTTTCCGAAACTTAAACTTGACCCGTCAAACTATTACATACGAGCAATAGTATTGGGACATAATTTATTGACCTAATTCACTATAGTTTTTGGATTGACTATGGACCCCATCAAACATTAGAACTTGGTGTCGATCCAATGATTTCACTGAAACCACATCATCAGATCAACAAATTATGTCAGATTTTTATGTGCATATAACATTATTCATTACATATTATATACACATTAACAAGCTCAGACGAGTTGAGCAAATCACCTTTCATGATCAACTCATCTATGAAGCAAGCTTTCAAATTAAACCTAAGCTCGGATCTCTATATTCTAAAAGAAATGAATCTACAAAGTCGGAGAAGTCTCTAAACCCACATTCCTAATATTCTAAATTTTTAAGTGTCATTGGTGTGTTTGTTAACCCAAATTCAGTACTTGAAAATAATGTATTCGACACCTTTTAATTAAGATCGTTTGATAACTAAAATTTGAATATCTTAATATATTAAGTAATTCTTAAAAATAGGCTACAATAATATTAACAGTTGAAAATACTCAGTAAAAATATTTTTAATAATATTTACAAATATTTCACAATCCTATTAAAACTCTAATTAGTCTTCTCTCAAAAACTCTCAATCTATTTATCCTCTTCGTCGTCATCGTCTTCTTCAACGACTCAGATAAGTCTTATTCCATTTTTTTTTTTTTTGTTGGTAGTAAGTCTTCTTCCATTTGGTATATTCAGTTTGTGATAGCTTAGGCAATTAGGCTATCGTTCATTCCAATCTCCAATATCAGCCATTGTTAGTGCAAACCCCTATTGTGTTTATGATGGACTTAGTTTATTCTGGTTACTCGGTGGATTAGTTATACTTTGGATGAATTTTATTTCATGTTATATCAAGATATTTGGTAAAAAAAAAAATATACACTGCACACCCACCCGCATACACATTAAAATCTAAATGTTCTAATTTGCTCTATTTTTTTATTCAAATTAAAATCTAATTTATTCTATTTTCTAA
Source organism: Ilex paraguariensis (assembly GCA_963454935.2). NCBI lineage: Eukaryota > Viridiplantae > Streptophyta > Magnoliopsida > Aquifoliales > Aquifoliaceae > Ilex > Ilex paraguariensis. Next base: position 20,062 of record CAUOFW020002536.1, read on the forward strand.
AATACTTGTTGAATATTTATTAGTTATTATTCACTTATTGTGTTACTCAATATATAGACTATAATATGATAATAATGATTATGATTTATGCTATGAGTTAAACTGATTTGATAAATCATAATTTTTTATTGGATAAAAAATATTTTATAAATATTTTCAAAGTAAAGAAAAGAAAAGGTAAAACTAAAAATTGATTTATTTTCAGACATCAGCTCTAGATGGTTATCAAATAATTTGATTTAATTCAGTACTTAAATTTAAGTGGGTATTAAACAGTCCACAAATTTAACATTCAACTTTCGATTTTATCAAACACCACCAAACATTCCATTTTAATTAATCTAATTTTAAGGAATTAGGATAAATGTAACTCTTTGAACCGATAACTCTTAAATGTAAATTTTAAGGAATTAGCATTCAGCATTCAGCATTCAGCATTCAGCATTCAGCTTCCCGTTTGGTAACGTTTATGTTTTTCGTTTTTCATTTTTATTTTGATATTTAGAGAAAATAAAGAAAAAAAAACTCGTTTGATAACCGTTTTTTTTTTCTGTCATCGTTTTATAAACGAAGGGCGATTTTCAAAAACGAGAAAAAGACGTTTTTCGTTTTTTGATTCTATTTTTTATTTTTTTAAAAATTAAAAATCATAAACATTATCAAACGAGGCCTAAAAGTTCTCCAAACATTTCAACACTTTCAAGTGTCAACTATCCCCAGATAGGTGTCAGCCCCTCTCCCTAGAAGCGGTTGCTATGTATATACACATGGTATAAGAACAAAACTGCTATAAATTTGACATTAATTTTGCAATGATATGAAATTTTACATATTTCAGGTGGATGCCAATGCATTGCATTTCACTTTTTATAACAATTTTCTTTTCCATGTTATTTTTAACGAATTATTATTTTTTATCTTATTTTTAAAAATACTTGTCTAAAATTGTATCTCCTATTCAAATCAAATAGTACTTTATATAAATATATGTTAATATGCAAATAAATTGATAAAGGTTATTTATGGTGCATTTGTACGAGGTACCGGTAATTTTTTTATGAATGAATTTGAACAAGTTTCGAACCAAGTCAATCTCAAGCTATTCATGACTAGGTCCGTTCGCTTGTGGCCCCTAACTCTAGAGAAGACGAAAAGGACGATGATGGAAGAAATAAGAGAAATGGAATGTCCTGTTGGGTTTGCAGTTCTAGCATTTTTTATGAAGATTGGTGGGTCATACTGTCAAAACTCCAGATGCTTTTACTTCTTGTCAGCAGATTTATAAAATCGGACCGGACCGATCGATTAGACTAATAAATTGGTGAATCGGATCTTAAAACAGTCTGATTTACTTAAAAGACCGTCTATGTATTCAAACTGTTGAAGAACTGCTAAATCAGCGGATTTTGTCCAAAACCAATGAATCTGACGGTTTTCAAAACTTCGCATACCCCCAAAATTTCATAAATTTCTCGTACCCAGTTCCAGCTTTCATACAACCGCTTTAAGAATTATTTTGAATAAGCATGTTGAAAGATATTCTTATACAAATAATAACTCAATTATGGGCAAGCGTGGTGAACCAAAAATTATAATCAATCATAATACTAAATTATAATAATCAATGGTTGATTTAAATTGGTCCAAAGACATGGGTCAATTCCTATATTTTTTGGATCAATCTGAGGTTTTTAAACTTCGTCACCTTAGGGTTTTTTGGTCACTATTTTGAATTGTTACAAGAGAGGCGATGATGAAATTCTAACTCGTAACCCAACAGTCTAATGGCAGACTGTAGTGACCATTAAACGAACCACTGATCCTCCTCCTCTGCTTAGTAAGTAGACCTTATTACATACCCTAAATTTGTATGGAAGAGTTTTCAAATTGGATTAATAATAGTACCCTGAATAAAGTAACAGATAAGCAAGAGAGAAGTGTATACACTGCAAAATTGGGAGGCCTCTTTTTTAACCCTTTAATGCCCTTGAACTACCAAAAAATACCAATCATGTCCCAAAACCCTCCCCCTCTCTCTCTTCATCACTCTTCCGTACATAAATCAATAAAGTGGAGACCGGTGAGGCGTACCCTTCCGCCGGTTCATCATAGCCGCGGAGATTTCGGAAACCGGTGCACAAATCGGCCGACACGCCACCCGAAACGCCGAAACACTGCTACGTTTCTTCCTAACAATTTCAGTTGTCGCCGTACAAGCAATTGTCCGGCAGCCCACTTCACCGGCGGTGCCACCACTGCCACTAGTCCCAGACGACGTCCTCACCGAACAGGCCGGTTCGAGAACCGAGTCAGGTGTCATCTGGCCATCTTCCAAACCCGGTTCAGGCAGAGTGATGTGCTCACGCTTGTGAATGTACCTTGAAAGCTCATCTCCGGTTCTGAGAATGTATTGAAGCTGCGAGAAAACGAAGAGACACCCGGATAAAAAAAGGCAAAACTGTGAAGTTGGTCAGAGAGAGAATGGAGAGTTATGGAGGTTTTGTTGGGGTTTGAGAAAGTTAGGGTTTTAGGGACATGTACCTTGCAGGAGAGAGAACAGAATAGATATGGGTCTTGCAGGCCTCTGTCACAGGTGATGCAGATGTTGCCGGAGCCCCTTGATAACCTTGTCTGTGGCCTTTGATTTAAAAATACCACTTTTGCACTGTTTGTGGTGTAAGACTGAAGAGAGAGAGAGAGAGAGAGAGAGAGAGAGGAATATTCAAGAAATGCTTCAAAAAGGTATAAAAAGAAGGAATTCAAATATTTATTTTCCATAGTTTTGTGTTCTGTTGAACATGTTTTACTTACTTGAACAAAAGCACAGTCCATTAATTTCTCAGCATCGCCCAGCCTTAAAACGTCATGATAGACATACCTTCTTATCTGAAACCAAAAACCAAACAATATTCAAGAAGCCCATACAGAGATAGAGAGATTTCTGAAGAATTTAATGGTGAATTTTGTGGGTATATACCTGTAAAAGACGGTGAGAGCGGTGAGGGGTCAAGCAGTGAGGGCAAAGGCTCTCGCAACAGTCCAAACAAAAGATGTTTTTTTCATTCTTTTTAGCTTCTTCGTGAATTATGCAGGCGTTGAAGAACTTCTCACTCAAGAGTGCTTCAACCCAACGAGGAAGAAGATGAGAACAATTCAACTGCAAAAACATTCATTGAAATCAAATTCAATTACTTGTCAAAAGAAAATGAACATATTTACAGTGCACAAAACATAGTTTTTAGAGACAGAGAGACGGAGAGACACCCCCACCATCTTTGATTTGTGTATCAACTACCGAGTATCAGACTACCAGTGATGAGAGAGAGAGAGGGATTTATGGTTGATGGCGGTAGAGAAGGCTCATCAGCAATTCTAGGAAGAGATAACGATTGTGTGCGTGAGAGAGCTTGTTTTAGGGGAGAAAGATACCGTCAGGGATGACAAGAAGAGGAGAGAGAGAGAGAGAGGGGGGGGGTGAGAGGAGTGTAAGAAAAGAGAACGGCGCCTGCAACTGATGCTACTGCTACTGTTACCAATGAAAAAACAGGAGAGAGAGAGAGAGAGAGAGCTGGCCTCATTTAAAGTTGGGGTGGTGGTGTGTGATATTGTGTAGTGATTTGTGTGTACTACTTGTACTCAGCTGCTGCATTGTATTTGTGGAGTGAATTTCATGGACAAAATGAATAAGATCAAAAAAAAAAAAAACATAACAAAAATGTGTCTTTAGCTTAGAAGAATCATTAACCTAAAAGTTTCCGATTCAATTGTCGCTAATAACTCTTGACCTTATCCATGGCTTGTGATTTACGGATGATTATAAATATTTATAATTTATTATAAAAAATAGAACTATGACGAATTTGTATTTAAGAGACATCTCCTTATTAAAAAAAAAAAAGTAGAATATGCATTCTTTTGAGAATTACAAGTAATTTGAAGAGTAGTTCAAGAGTTAACAAAAACAAATTATAAATTAAAAAATTTTAAATTTAAATCTTGATAATTACGTGAAATTAGGTCATAAGAAATTCATGAATACTCTAATCTTGATATAAATGATATTTTTTTACTAAATTAAAAAAATAATTAATTAATGTACACATAAATTGTTTATGATCCGAATATCTATTACTCTTAAACCATAAAAAGAGAGATTCTCATAGAGATGAGAATCGCAAATCAAAATAAAATACCAAAAATTTCATTTTACTATTGTTTACAAAGAACCCATATTCCCAGAACCATAGAATTGTAACCATATGGGTCTTCATGTAAGGTTGGCTTCTTGACTAAGCCCCCCCTCTCTCTCTCTCTCTCTCTCTCTCACACACACACACACACACACACACAAAGCTAAATGACAAGACCAAAGATGGTGACTTTTCTCAGTTCTCGGTGTGAAACGGTAAAAGAGATGGGGCTACGGGGGGATTAGGGTTTAGAAAAACAGATGACCATTTGTTAAGTGACAAATGTAGCATGATCTTCTTGGGATATGTTTCAATTAGAGGGCAGGTTTATCTGGAGGACTTATCAGGTTGACCATGGATACAGATACAAAAATACTGAGACGAGTCTTAACCGCAAATCTATTTAATTCCTTTATGATTAGATTGGATTGGATTGGTTTGTTTCAAGATTATGTTTCACAACTGTGGAAAAACAACCAATATAGGATGGGGATAATGTCTAATTTGGTCAATTGTTTTTTACAGTACAAACTTTTGGCACGGGGTTATTACAAAGAGTTTATTTTGTGGACGTATTATTAAGAAATTAAATATTAAATTATATTATTTTTTATTTAATTGAGTTTAATACTTTGTTTAATAAACAAATTCGATATTGTATTAATTTCAAAAATAAAAGTATTATGAAAATATTTTAATACCACCGAGAGAGGTGATATTATAATCTAACTCAAACATATTACTCTAAATATTTACTATTATATCTCTGTAACTGATAAAATCAAGCAGTCATTAATATAACAAACACTAATTAAATATATTTTTGTTAATTCAACAATAACACAATGAAATAATTTTTCAAACCAAACAACTAATTAAATTAAATAACTAATATCTAACGTTTATGTTATGTATTGATAAACATTAGATAAAATTACTTTTTATTCTAATAAGGACCTTGAAAGGTCTATCTTATCTGTCAATAAGCATATCTTACAACCGAATCCCCTAGATATGCATTGCAGCTGGTTGGTCTTCTGCTTCTTTACTCTTTTTTCTCGAAACTCAGGAAAGATGTTACATTTATCCTCAACTCTGTAACTAGATACCCGATTTTATTGGTTAGAATGTATCCTATCGTGATAGAACACTTAGGAACTTTAGTTAAGAGAACACTTAGGAACTTTAGTTAAGAGCTACTTTAGAGAGCTTCCAAGCAAGAAAAGAAAATTAGGCTTACAGGGATACAACAAGTAAAGTGTTGCTACACTTATTCGATGAAAATGAGTGTTATAAACTCAGCTTATATTCGTAAGATTCAGTACGTTTATATGTAAAAAAATTAAGTTACTCGGGTTCGGCTCAAACTCGTTCATTTAAAAAATGAGTCGAATTTAAATAATTTTTTAAACTCATTTTAAAAACAAGCTCGTTCTTTTGGCCAATTTACCACCCCTAATCGTAAACATTGTGAGTGTCAAGTTCTAACACAATATTATAACATGATACGAGTCCAATGCTAAATTAACATGAAATGGCTTACTATAAAAGAACTTTAAAATTGCCATGAAATGCTAAAACAAAAAATTAAAAGGGTCGGAAAGTATCAAACATGAGTAACTCGATTCTCTCACGATAAATTTATTTAAATGAAACTAAGGGAAAAATGAGTAATTTTAAATTTTTTATTTAGTTTTTGTAATGTATTGGATGAATTTGGGTAGAGTTTTCGATTTTTTTTTATGCGGTCTTTTGCATCTAGATTGAGTTTATTTTTATTATCAGGGGTTCCACCTGAATGATTAATAATTAAATTGAATTTGTGTTAAATCATTACAATTAATTAAACAGATATGTTAAAATTAACTGCTACTACTTGGTACATGATATTTATTCATTTGCTACTTTTTTTTATCTTTTGGTCAAACACAATTACAGGGAGCAGAGGACGACGACGATAATTTTCATATTTAAAGATTGAGATAATAAAAACAAAAAAGCATTTATGAGAATTAATTAACCATAGAGCCCTGTTGGGACCCAGGGTCTGTTCAGTTTCCCTGTTTTATCTTTCTATAATTGCTTCTGCAGCCCAAAACATTACCTTGGAACCATGCAATTACTATTTTCTTCATACTATAGAGAGCTATGTAATCTCATGCCTAGGGATTTCTTTCATGAGTACTCTTGTGAAAAAGATATGTCAATTATTTCAATTTTTTTTTTGGTTCAATTTTTTGACTAATCTTCTCCTCGGTCTGATCAAATACAAGTTATCCACATCAAAACTAGTATATTCATTAGGTATAAATCTCTTGTGATCTAACCTTAAAAAATTACCAAAATTTGAATTCATGACGTATGAATTTAAAGTTCATCCCAATTTGATCGGACCAGAGAAAAAATTATCGAGATGCACATAAACTAATCTGAATAATCCTCGTTGTTAAACAAAAAAATAATAATTTTGGTAATGTGTAATGAGATCTTGTCTCAGGCGTGGTCAAACTAGGATTAGGGATTTGTGACCACTCTACATCCTCGTCAGATTTGTCTTCACCCAATTCAAAACAAATAATGATAATAATAAATAAATAAATGTGAAAATTGGAAGTGAGTCTCCCTAGATATACTTGTTTCGAGATAAGTCATACAAGAAAAATTATAAGGGACTAAGTCCAAGTTTAAAATTATAGTAATGATTTAAGTCCATTTTTTTTTATCTCAAAAATACTCTTCCTTGAAAGGAAGTTAAATTATTTTCCTATTTTCAAAATTGTTATCATTTAATTCAATGACAATTAAAATATGCCAATAAAATTTCCATCATAAATATAAAATTCAAATTTAAAGCTCTCTCTCTCTCTCTCTCTCTCTCTCTCTCTCTATATATATATATACACACACACACGCTAGTAGTTGTTATGGAGATGATGCAAGTATAGTGGCTTTTGTGTAGTGGTGATGGTGGTGAGCGTTGTTGTGGAGGTGATGACAACGTGATGGTTGACATTGCTTGGGAGGTGACGATGGTGCGATAGCGCCAGTGCTATGGTGAGAAAAGTGGTAGCCGAACATATATATATAAATATTCAAATTTTTATTACTATTTTTTATATTTGTTACTATTATTTTGAGTATGTTACTGTTTTTGTTGAACATGTTACTACAATTATTTTACTAAATATTAATATTCAATGTTACTATTTTTTTTTTTGAATATTATTATTTTTTGTGTTTGAATGGTACTATTTTTTGTGTTTGAATTTGAGAGGAATAATTATTGTTAAATATGTTATAATTTTTGTTAAGCATGTTATTATTTTTGTTGAACATGTTAATATTTTTTTTATTTTTTAAAAATATTAATATTGAATGTTTTAATTTTTTTTATGTTTAAATGTTACTATTTTTTATTTTTAATGTTAATATATATATATATATACAAGATGCGGAATTCATGTGAGTTTAAGGAGGAGAATCACAAGATGAAAATATAAATGACAAAATATTGTTTTGTCTTTATAAAAATTCTTGTTTAATTGAACAAGAAGTATATACAAATTACAGAAAATAAATACTTACAGTACTAGCACTAAATGGGCTAGTAGTGAAAGAGAATAGGTGAGAGTCTCTTTATTTGCATCATTATGAGAGATCTCAGAGTACAGGTTTACTTGTGAAGGTAGGAGAGAATTGTGTCTCTGGTATGTAATGTAGGTTTAAAAAAACATCTGCCTTCAACTGAAGTGAAGCAACCATTTTATAGGCGTAAAGATTACTTAGAGAATCTCTTGCAATGATTTCTTCCTTTGCTTTTACTAAAGGTAAAGACAATTCACATCAACTTTCGAGGAAAAAGCTCGGGTGAATTACTTTAACTTCCCATTTTGTCGACCATTCCCATTTTGTAAGTCCTTGTGTAGGCAGTTTGAGGGAAATATAGACAGGTTCTGAGGGAATCAGTATGTTAGGGGGTATGTACAATGGAGTCAAAATTAAAAAAAAATTTGTAAAATTAAAAAATTAGATTTAACCATGAGTAGATTATTTAGATCTTCATTAGGATCTTCATTAGGTACTATACCTAATATGGTAAATGAAGAAGAACATGAGTTTAGAAAAACAAGAGTAGATTGGACCGGTTGGAATATCTCAAAGGTATCCCATCGAGACATTTACAAAACTAGTTGGCTCCTTAAAGCTTTTAATGAAGAATTACAGGTAAAAACTATTGAACAAGTTTATCCTCTCTTTAAGGATGAACAGAGTTGCCAACTGTTGAGTCCCAAAACCCTTAAGAAACATAGGGAAAAAGGATTTAACTTTATTCACCTTAGTTTAGTACAAGTAGCTATTAAACCATTAACTCAACAAGGAAAAAATTCAGCAGCCTTGTTAACATTAAGAGATGTCAGGTTCCTTGAATATGAACCCAGTATCATTGGTATCATGGAAACAGGTCTTCATAAAGGACAAGTTTATTTCAATTGTTTCCCTGACTTTACCTTAAGTTTAGGATGCAAAAATACTCCCTTAGCTTTAACCTTAGGAATAAAGCTAACAAGAAGCATAACTAAATTGGTAAAAGAAACTGAATTCATAGTACTTCTCTACAGGATTTATTATAAATGCATTACCACAAACCTGAATGTGCATGCATTACAGAAAAGTCCTTTAGGAAGCACTACTCTGATTCAAGCCAGTACTTGTCAGTCACATATCCAAGCCCCTAAGCAAATCCTCTGGAAGGATGTAACGCTCCCAGAATCTTGGATAGTAAAAAATGAAAATCATGATAAAGACAGTGAAAATACAACCATTGACTTAGAGAGCATCCACCAGCTAGAGGATGGCTCAGTAAGAACCTCCTTTGATTCTGCAAGATTCATTAGATCAAGCAGATTCATAAATAAACCTATTCAAATTTGTGAAGAAGGAAAATCTGACTCTAGTTCTAGACTCTCCAAAAGAGATCAAGAAATAGATAAAGAAATTCAAAGACTATTCAAGTTAAAAAGAATAGATAATTCCTCTTCACAAATTAGTAAGTCGTGCTATACTCCACATCAGAGTATTCCACAACAGAAAAAGGAAGAAGATGATGAAGAAGATTTCACCCCTTCTTCTACTGCTAGTGACCTTTAAAGTAAAAACCACCAGTTATTCATGATAAAAAAGGAAACTAATACCTTATTCATGCCTGATATGAATAATCTCAAAAAAGATTTTCAATCAGAAGAAAATGAATCTAAAAGACAAAAGTACTTTAAAAGATTCAACAATAATCAACAAATCGAAATAAGAAGACAGTGGGTTAAGCTAATGTATAAGCTAGAAACTGAAATCTTATTTTTTGATTATCTGGATAACTTCCACAAAGAAGTTAATGTTGTTATCCAATACAAATGGAAAACAGAAAAATCCATTGTATCATCTAGTCACCCTCCAGTAGAAACCATTGTCATTAACCATGGTAAAACTGTTATTGCCTCTCCTTTCAAACTCTCCACAGATGAGTCTGAAAAGAAAATTGTTGAACAAAACAATTTTACTAACCAAAGCCTAATCACTATAGGTAAACAGTTAGATAAAATTGAAAACAAAATTGATGAGATCAAACCAGGGAATAAATTAGAAAAACTTCTAATTCATCTACCTGAGGATCGTGGTAAACTAGGCATAAAAGACAGTCAAAACATTGAGAAAATTGAAAAGCTTATTTCTAAAATGAAGCAGAAAGAACCAGCTTCTCAAAAGAAAGAAAACACTTCTCAAGTAACTGTCATCAACCAAACTTCTAATAACTCAGAAGAAATGGACTCAGTAAGTTCATCTGATTCTGAAATAAGTAAATTAGAAGAACAGTTTGGTAATACACAGATTAACAAATTGACTTTTTCAAATGTTAATCCAACTAGTATCAGTAGAAATTGGTACACCAGACCAACACCTCCTGATCTTCAATTTGAAGAAAAAATATTAGTAATCAGTTTTCTGTTCAAGCTAACAAACTCTATGAATGGAACATAGATGGTTTAAGTGAACAAGAAATTCTGAACAAGATCAATCACATGTCTATGGTTATCAACAGTTACGTAACAAATCTTGACCAAGATGAACCTGAGATAGTTGACATTATCACTTTAGGATTTACTGGTATGTTACGTAGTTGGTGGGACAATTATCTCACACAAGAAACCAGAGATGAAATCAAGTATGCTGTTGTCAAAGATGATGATGGTATGCCAGTGTTTGATCAAACCCTTGGTAAAGGTAAATCTGATGGCATCAATACCCTCATTTATACCATTATTAACCATTTTGTTGGTACACCCAGTAATATTGAAGCTAGAATCCATGATCAGCTTAGTAATCTAAGGTGCCCAACACTCAGTGACTTTAGATGGTACAAAAATGTATTCATCTCTAGAGTCATGCTTCGCCCAGATTGCAATAAATCTTTCTGGAAAGAAAAATTTGTTAATGGCCTCCCAAATCTCTTTGCACATAAGATTAGGGATGCACTTAGTAAAGACACAGGGATAATTGAATATGATTCCCTCACCTATGGCAATCTTGTTAGTACCATCCAAAAGGAAGGACTTAAGATGTGTATTGACATGAAGCTCAGTAAGCAACTTGCCAATGACAAGAAAAAAGCCAAATATGAAATGGGAAATTTCTGTGAACAATATGGTCTCCCTTCAGTAGCACCATCTGTTGCCAGAAAACATAAAACCCATAAAACATATAGTAAAAGCAAAAGTCATTATTCTAGAAATAAAAAGACTTTTAGCAAACCCAATTTTTATGAAAATTCTAGAAAACCTTATAAGCATAAAACTTATAAGAAAAAATCTGGAAAACATGACAGTACATCTAAGTCCAGAAAAGATAAAGATGTTAAATGCTTTAACTGTGGAAAAACAGGTCATATCAGTCCTAATTGCCCAGTTAAAAAACAAGTTAAGCGATTGAATTTAGCCCCACAAGAAGAAGAAGAAATTCTTAAAATCTTTAGGCTAAACAATCAAGAAACAGAAGGTTCAGACTCCCATAGTAGTTCTGAAACTGGATCTGAGTACCTCTCAGCATCTGACAATCCTAGTGAACCTAACATTAAGATAGGTTGTAAGGATAGTTGTCTCCATAAAACAATTAATGTAATAACCAAAGAGAATGAAGAGGAAAACATTCTCATTGAGTTAATCAGTAAGATAGAAGACCCTGAGTTAAAAATCAAATATGTTAAAAAACTCAAAAATCTTCTAGTAAAAAATGATAGTAAAAATGTTTCCAGTAGTAAGCAACTTATTAGCTTCAATACAACTATGGAAAGATTTAGTAAAAAGAAAAAGAAAGAACTCACTTTACAAGATCTTCAAGCTGAAGTTAATAAAATTAAATCTGAAATTAAAAAACTAAAAGCTCAAGACAAAAAATTTGCAGAAGCTTTAAGTTTTTTACACACAGATAGCTTTGGCGCTACAAAGGATTTTAATCCTGAAAAATAGCCATTAGTTAATGATCAATCTGAGACAGAATCTCAGGATGGAACACAATTACAGCGGATACCTGTAACCTCCACCTCTTTAGTGGAAAATTCAGGTGTAACGAAGCTGCCATCTCACGATGGGTGTTCACAAACTAATGATAGTTATAGAATTAATCTGGTTAACAAGATTAGTTTTCAAAAATGGTATTCTCAAGTACAAATCATCATTAATGATTTTAAACTTGAAACTGTTGCCCTTATTGATACAGGCGCAGATGTTAACTGTATTCAAGAAGGAATAATACCGACTAAGTATTATCAAAAAACACTTGAGAAACTTAGCTCGGCAAATGGAAGTAAAATTAAAGTTAAATACAAATTGCCAAATGTTCATATTTGTCAAAACAATGTATGTTTCAAAACATCTTTTGTCCTAGTACAAAATATGACCAGTGAAGTCATCCTTGGTTTACCATTTGTATACTTGTTGTATCCATTTACAACAGATACTAAGGGTGTAACCACTAAACCATTTGGTCAATCAGTAACTTTCAATTTTATTAGTAAACCAGAAACTAAGACATTAAGGCAACTAAGAGATCACTCAGTCTCTCAGCATCTTAATGCAATTAACCAAAAAACTCAACAGGTAAAATTTCTCAAAGATGAAATTAACCATAAGAGAGTTCAAGAACAATTAACAAATCCAATCTTAATTGAAAAGATTGAGCAATTTAGGTTAAAATTGGAAGAAGAAGTATGTTCTAACCTTCCTACAACTTTCTGGCATAGGAAGAAACATATAGTAAAACTTTCATACATAAAAGGATTTAGTGAGACAGATATTCCTACTAAATCTAAACTCATCCAAATGAACCACGAAGTAATGGAAATCTGCAAAAAAGAGATTACCCAGTTACTTCATAATGGTATCATTCGAAAATTCAAATCTCTTTGGTCATGTCCAGCTTTCTATGTCATCAAAAATGTAGAATTAGAAAGAGGCGTACCAAGATTAGTAATCAATTACAAACCATTAAATGTTGTTTTGTAATGGATCAGGTACCCAATTCCAAATAAACAAGATTTAATCGAAAGACTTAGTAATTCAGTAATCTTTTCTAAATTTGATTTGAAAAGTGGTTACTGGCAGATCCTTATATCTCCAGAAGATAGATATAAGACTGCATTTACAACTCCTTTTGGTCATTATGAATGGAATGTAATGCCCTTTGGATTAAAAAATGCACCTAGTGAATTCCAAAATATCATGAATGAAATTTTCAATGGTATTAGTCATTTTTCTATTGTCTATATAGATGATATACTCATCTTCTCCAGGTCAATAGAAGAACATTGGAAACATCTCCATGCTTTCCTTGAGATAGTTAGGCACAATGGTCTAGTCATCTCAGCTAGTAAAATTAAGTTGTTCCAAACCTCAGTAAAGTTCCTTGGTTACAATAACCAGTACTCAACCATTATTCCTATCAGTAGATCTATCCAATTTGCTGATAAGTTCCCTGATGAGATTCTGGATAAAACTCAGTTACAAAGGTTCTTAGGTTCCCTAAATTATGTTTCTGACTTTTATCAGGATCTTAAGAAAACCATTAAACCTCTGTATGACAGACTCAAAGGAAATCCTCCTCCTTGGACCTCTGTTCATACATCCATTGTTCAACAAGTCAAGCAGTTCATCAAAACTTTGTCTTGCCTTGTTATTCCTTCGATTGATTCTTTTAAAATCATCCAAACTAATGCCTCTGACATTGGCTACGGTGGTATCCTCCTTCAAAAACTCACTCCAGACTCCCCAGAGCAAATTGTTCGATTCCACTCTGGTATCTGGAATAATGCACAAAGGAACTATAGTACTATTAAAAAAGAGATTTTATCTATTGTCTTGTGTATCTCTAAATTCCAGGATGATATATTAAATCAAAAATTCTTAGTAAGAGTTGATTGCAAATCTGCAAAATATGTTTTGAAAAATGATGTACAAAACATTGCTAGTAAGCAGATTTTTGCCAGATGGCAATCTATTTTAAGTATTTTCGATTTTGATATCGAATATATTAAAGGCAGTAATAACTGCATCCCTGATTTCCTAACCCGTGAATTTTTGCAGGAACATCATGACGGACAGGAAACCTAGTAAAGCTAGTACCTCTTCCAAAGCCGGGAGAGATACGACAAAATCCAAAACCCAATTAACCTTCCCAAGCCCAGTAGTCTTGTCAAGCCCAATCCAGATTGCTAATCGTTACCAACCTCTTGGTAAACCTAACCTAGTAAGACCAGTGGCTCAGTCTACCTTGGTAGCCCCATCCACTTTTCTTCAAATGGCCCAAAAAGAACCAATTAGTTCTTCAAGCCCACAGTTAGTTGCCCCAAGTCAACTAGTTGTTCCATACCCAGCTTCTAAACCTAAGCCAGCGTTCGTAGCCCACACAGGTCCAAAAGCTGAATATACTAAGAAAGGTGAACCCATTACAGTGTTTGCCATTGAACCCATTCATGCTCACTTAAGCAACCCAAAAGATATAGTAAATATTTATCTGGAACCAGGATGGAACTTTATCCCATTTGACCCAGAGAAAACATTTAGTTTTTATCAAGATATATTATTCTTTATCCAGTCTATTCATATCAAACCCATATTTGATAGGAATGACCCAAGTAAAGTAATATATCATTCATTATATATTCAAAAATTCATCTCTCTCAAAGAATGGGGATCTTATCTTTTTTTGCTCAAACATCTCGAGGGACATGAAAAGAAATTTAATTATTATGATTACATCGAATCATGGAATAAACTTCTCCTCTATCAGGATGACTCATTAACCCATTCCTGGTTCATTCAATTCGATAAGAATTTCAAAAGCCAGATCCCTGCCTGGTTTGCACAGTGGTGGCTTCTTCATGGCCCCATAACTGAAATTCTCCCCTGGACCTACAAGATCAGGTCACTTACTTTGCCTCTATTTATAAACCTAGTTATTATGACAGAACTCATTTTTTGAGTCTGTTAATTTTCTTCAGTAAATATAAAATTCCCTGGATTTATAAATGGTCTTGGAAAATTTGTTCTAACTTTGTTTGCAGGCAATCCAATGTAAAATGGTGGCCAAGGTTCCAGCATGATCGCATTATTGCCCAAGTTAAACATGAGTTTTCAGTAAAGATCCCAGCACCAGTCACAGTATCAACTGTTGCTGCTATCCTTCCAGTTCCAACTCCACCACCGACAAAAGCTATGCCAGCCCTCAGGATTTCTACTCCAGAGCAGCCTCAGGCATCTGTTCAGCCTCTGAAAGCAAAACCTAAGCAGAAACAGTCCTCCTCTAAGGACTCTGCTAAAGTTACAGGCTCCTCCAAGCAGTCTAAACCAAAGTCTTCTGAGCTCCTTGTCATGGCTAAGAAGCTCCTCCAACAAGCAGTCAGTAGTGGTTTGTCTTCACCAGCATCTTCCACAGGCTCAGTCAACCCATATGCCCATATGGATCCAAATGACCAAGACCCATATGCTGACTGTGATGACCTCACCCCTGACCTGGCCTCCTCGTGATTCTTTTCCTTATGCGTGATAGCTTCACTCACTACTTTCTTCACCCTACAAGAAAGAAAAGTTGTATATTACGTATAATGTCAAGATATCAACTGTTATTTCAGTCCTTTCCCCTAGTAAAGCACATATATATATATATGAGAGAAAAAAAATTTAATATTAGTAAAACTCTTAACTTATATATGAATATAGATAGATATAAGAGAGAAAGAATTTTAATGTTCGTCAAACTCCTACGATTTAGGAGTTTTTAATTTTTAGTTTTATTTTACTTCTAAAGGGAAAGGATAGTATGATAAAATTGACAAAAAATAGACTTCATAATAAATAAGTTTTTTTGACGGACTTAAGTCCAAACAAGTCCATATAGGGGACCGACTTCCAAATTTCCCTAAAAAAAATTGCCTTTACAACTGGAATAGGCTTTGCGGCAAAAGCCCAAAGGTCTGCATCAGACTGAGCTCGGTTGATTTAGCCCATCAGTGAACAATCCGTGATGTATGTGGATTGGATTGCATCGATTGGGTCGATGAACAAGCCAACCCAATTGGGCCTATCCTTATGGGCCTATAGCAAGTTATAATGGACTTTTCAGTTAACTATTTACATTAGTTTGGTATCTACCTCTATTATACTATAAAACCATGTGAATTGAAATTAAGAATAATGTTAGATTGTCAGCGTGATATTTTTATCCTATTTTCTTGTTAGATTAATAATAAATTAGAATTACAATTGAGATGGTAAATAGTGAATCGTCAAATACATGAGACAACACGAGCATATCAAAATAGGACAGGAACCACGCTAAAAAAGACTTACATATAAGACAAACTCGACTCGATACAAACCCTGAATATACACAATTATAATTAGATCAGATATTAATTAAGCAAGTTTTACACTATATAGGACTTAAATTCAAGATAGAGGTTTGTTATGTGTTTCCTTGAGACTATGACCAGGCTGCCCTTGAGATCACAGCCCAGATTTTAGCCCCAATGGCGATCCAGCCTTTGCCAAAATTTCAATGCCTCATGGTGTGGTGGGCCTTACCAGACCACAGTCAAGCCCGGTCTTCCATATAGTGACCCACGAGTAGCCCAACAGCCTATCATTCAGGACCGTGGTCTTTGGCCCGATTAAATGCCGTGAAAACGGCCTGTCATCTGGGATCTAATCCTCATCTATTGGCCCAATGAAATTCAATTAGAATTTAGGATCTGTTTGATTTACGTCTCAAAAAATAGTATCTGAAAATAGTTTTTTAGAAGAATTTTAAAGAAGTGTGTTTTGATGTCTTCTGACACGAAAAACTTGTTTAATTATATAATTCCAAAAACAATTTTACAGAGTAAAAAATAATAAAACCTGTTTAGACAATAATGCGAAAAAACAATAAAAATAAAAATGTTGTTTAGATCAACTATTTGATAAGTCGATATCTTTCCTTTGATATATATCACATATTAACACCATTTGATAAACCAAAGTGTCACTGGTTGACAAGGTAGCCTCAATTTTTTTCCATGTCTTTGTTTGGCAACCAGCAGGATCCTAGCAAACGGAGAAGACAACAATAGGAAGTGTCAAATACAACAGTGCGAAAAAAAGTATTACTCAAGAGAAAAAAAGTTTCTCTCTCTCTCACACACACACACACACCCCCATACCCACACCACACACAATGGGAAGGAGAAAGAATGGAAAAGTAGGGAGAGTCTTCTGATTGTTCCAAATCCAAAGGACGAATATCTCATGTACTCGATCAGAGGATTAACGCCACCTAAAATCGACCCACAAGCCCGTAACAAATGACACAAACCCTAACTCAAAAAGGCTACGAATAAAAAAAAAAAAGAGTAATATATGATTACCATACTTGAAATCAACAATGGAAGGGTCGTTGAATGTGGTTATCACTGTCATTGAAACATTATCACAGCATCGGTGTGAAGAGACCTCTTCCCAGTTCTCTCCAGTGTCTCGACCTCTTGTTCATGATAGATGAAAAAAGTAAATAAAATGCCTTTGCTATGGCACGTTTAAGTGAACAATAAATGAAGCTCCGTGTTTTCATTGTTGTTGAAACCATTTTAGGGGAAAACACGAAAAGCGTCATTTAGTTGTTTGTAAAAAATGGCTGTTTTAGAGAGAGTGTTTTCTAAAACTTGAAAATGGAAATAACTAACCAAACATATTTTTTGTAGGTTTTGTTGTTCTACAAAACAAAAAACTGTTTTTGAATTACAAACCAAACATGCCCCGGGTTTTTTTAGTGCAAGTATATTTTTTAAGACTTATTATTTGAGAGGAAGTGTATAGATAAGTATTTTACTCTATTAAATTCAATTTTAATAAATCATCTTGTGATTGGGTATAAAATTCAAATGACATTTAAATTTTTTTACTTACTTATCATTCCTTAAATTATGCATAATTTTTATTCTTTGACTCTCTCTCTCATCTTTTCTCTCCATCTCTCTCCTATTTTTTTTTCTCTATCTCTCATTAATAATTTATTTTCTTTTCAAATATTTAAAGATTGATTTAATTTAATTTTTTCATCTCTCATGTATTTTCTCTCTCTTTCTATATATATATATATATATATATATATATCAATATTATAACAACACAATTACACAAATCATAACCAATCAGTTATAATTGTCTTATAATATAACAAATAATTTCTCATGTGTTTTAATAAATCAAACAGTTACACCAAATAATTATACAAAATTATGACACTAATCCAATTTGTTATCCAGTTAATTACATAAACCAAAGAGTTGCACCATTTAGTATTACGACATGATTACACCAATTATATACACCAAATTTTGTATAATGGTAAACACTTTTGCCTAATATAAACCCATTTTGGTGTATATAATTGGTGTAACCATAGCGTAATATTAAAAGGTATAACTCTTTGATTTATGTAAACAACTGAATGATAAATTGGATTGACGTTGTAATTTCATGTAATTGTTTGGTCTAACTATTTGATTTATTAGAACACATGAGTAACTGTTTGATGTATTACAAGATAATTGTAAATAACTGATTTACTGTAATTATGTTGTGGTAACGTTGATAAAAGAGAGAGAATAAGAAAAGATAGAGTAACAGTGAGATAAAATAAGGGGAGGGAGAGTGTGAGAGTGAGAGAATAGGGGAGAGATGAAAAAATTAAATCAAATCTTTACATATTTGAAGAAAAAATAAATTATCAATGTGTGTGTGCGTGAGGGAGAGAGAGAGAGAATAGAGTAATAATTGGTCTTTTAGTATTTTTTCAAAAAAATGCATTTATAGCCAAATAAGTTTGTTTAACATACTTTATCTCAATTAAATTCAAATTTTTGTACCGACTTCCAAATTTCTAAAATTAAGAAAAATTAGCAATATGAAAATTTAGAAAAATAGGAAAAGGAAGCCGTTATAACCGAGCCAAAGTTAGCCCTCCAAGTCCAAAGTCCCATTAGGATGGGCCGCAAACTGTATTTCATGGGCCTGGTTCAGCCTGTTGTTGCCAGCGAACTCATGTAGATTGCAATTTCAAAACTTACAAGCTAACAAGAAGCATGCAGTGCAACTAACCTAAACAAGTAGTCAAGTGGTGTGCAGTTAGACTGATGTATGAAAATTTTAAGGATTGCATATTTCACATTGTTGTTGAATCCCAACAATAGATGTCCTTCCCTTTCCATTAACTAGTTCTAGACTTCTAGTTGGATGTATAGAGCTTAATTCGAGACAGAATAGACTAGATTGATGACATTTTGATTGATATGTCATTATTAATATGTGATACGTGAACCAACCAAAAACAAGTTTAGATAAAATACCTAATTATCTTACTCTTAGTCCAACGTCTTATGTGACGTGAGATTGTTATAGATTACATTCTTCTCTTTTATTTAATTTTTTATTTTATACTACTTTTATTATTTAATATAAGGTTAAAAACATTATTTAATCTGGATTATCTGAAAGTTCACTGCACATCGTTCTTGTTTATATGTCAGTTCTGTAAAGTAACCCTGCCAATATTGATTGTCATTGACGGAGAAAAAAATCGATGATTTACAATTGGCGAATTTCTTTGAAAATTTTCTCTTTGTCTCTCTTTCTCTCTCTATGATTTGTACAAGTTTGTATGTATGTGCACACATGTTCGATTTGTCTATATGGATCATATATTTTGGAGGGTTCTACAAATGACCACCCCTGTGTGTGATTACCAAGAAGTGAGATTGGAAGGAGAAGATGAAAAGAGCAATGAGAATAGGAAGAGAAAAGAGAAAACCCCATAACATTGGCGGTTGAGTGTGATTGGAGGAGACAAATAAGGGTAATTAACAGGGGAAAAGAGCATGAGAAGTATACATATTTCATAAATGAATAGACATCAATCCTCTTCTCCATTTGTTAATGGTAATCATAATAGATGTAGAATATGAGGGTAGAAAACACAAAAATAGGTCGTCGCTTGCCTCACACAAAAACACCCCTAAACGGAGTTTTAGTTATGGTCAATGAAGTTTTAGATAATAATTCAGATAGTGTGATTGAATCAATAACATGTTCTCGGTTGAGAATCTTTACTCTTCTCTTTCGCATTTTTGCTGCCTATGCTATTATTCGTCCCGTCCATTACGCGCAAAGCTAATTAACACTACCTGTAATGATTGAAATAATGGGGCCAAGCAAGACCCCTAAGAAAGCTTTTTTCAATAAAGCAAACGATTCGAACAGTTTTAGTCATCGCCAACATTTTTCTAAAAATTAATCATAAATCTGAAGCAATGATTAAGAAGTACACAGAGACGAGTAGTGAAAGGAAAAGGTTCAAAATGGAAACTACATGACAAATATCGACACCAAAGTACCTCATTTCAGATAGAGTATAGAGGTTAACCATTAGACTTCAAACCTTCTAGGCTTGTAGCCTTCAAAATCCTCTCCCAACATTAATGACAGACTCCAAGTAACCCCAAGTTGTTAATTAAGAGTCATGTTCAAAGACGGCATAAGAGAAACCCCTAATCACAGACACTAAGGATTTGCAAAGAAACCCTAACAGGTTTAAATTCTCAGTAGGGGGAGACACCCATATTGGCAGGAGAGAGAAACCCATCTTTCATGAGGACTTCATCTCCTTCCTACATTAACCAAAGCAAAGTTTAATTACATTGTTGTCTGTAAAACAG
Source organism: Ilex paraguariensis (assembly GCA_963454935.2). Lineage (NCBI taxonomy): Eukaryota > Viridiplantae > Streptophyta > Magnoliopsida > Aquifoliales > Aquifoliaceae > Ilex > Ilex paraguariensis. The sequence continues at coordinate 40,546 of CAUOFW020002536.1, forward strand.
TAAAGCTTGAATTGAAATGCATTGATATTGAAAGAAGGGTTAGTTTAGGGTTCAGAGAGTACCTGTTGGCACACATTAGCTTTTTTCACGGGTTGCTCAGGCATAAGTCCGAAGTGAATGTGGGGGAAGTGGGCCCACTGAAAGAAAGACAGAAAGCAAATGAAGCCCACAACACAAACAAACAAGCACTGTTAGAATGAGCAATGCAAACCCTAGGTTTTTTGGGTGAGAAAAATGAAAGAACTTCTTTATCACTATGGTACCGGAAAAATAATTCAAATCCTTATCGTTTATCTTGATTTTACTTAGTTATATTTATCAATCATTAAAATAATAAAATAATTTGGCATTTCATTTTGTGATTGGATATAAAATAGAGAAACTAAATTTTTAGTATCCAAGTCTAACCCACGGTAAACACTATAATACTACATCAAAAATTATAATTTTTTTGATATCTTAGTTATAATTTTAAATAGTATGATCGATTATAACAGGTTGAATTCGATACCAAGAGTTCATAATCAATTATAGATGTTTATTTTCAATCATAAATTTTGTTTATACAATTATAACTTTCCTTTTCAAAGTTATAACTTTACCGGTAGAATAGAGTTTCCTAACCCATATACGGAAGAGATAAGTAGATAGCTTTATTTTCTTGGATCTTACATTCTTTGCTGCTGCACTGAAGGCCTCCCTGTGACTTATATCAGGATTTACTGCTTTGATACGTTGGATCTCCTCCCTGAATTAATTAATACAGAAAAGAAATGTGCCCAATAAAATGAACTAAATCGAGAAAGAAATGACTTGTTACCCCCCTCTCTCTCTCTCACACACACACACACATATGTATGCATATAAATCTCTCTCTATCACGGACCCACATACACATGTATGCATATATGTTTAGATTTTCATTGTTACTTACTTGATGAACCGGTTGTAGGCAGATGGCACTCTCTGTCTTCTCTCCGGAGCTGTATATGGACAGCCAAACAGACAAACAAGACACATTAAAATCACTTTGCTGACTTTTAGTGGGTTCTGCTTTCATTATCTTCTCTCTCTCTCTCTCTCCCCCTCCATCATTACTTCATCATTATCTCAATCTGTTCATGGGTTCTACACTATCTTGATTTCCGGGGGAGAAAATTTGCCAACAAACAAAACAAGGAATATACTGAATTCATCAACCAAAAAAAAAAACTACACAAACGATTAGGGAAAAAAAATGAGTAGAAACTTATAAGGAATTGGAAGAAAAAAAATGGGACAAACTTATGTATAAATCTTCGGGGACCCAATGTTATCAGGAAGAAGAAGTACCACAGTGAATAGAATGAAGAATGGTGCTGAGAAAAACTGTTGATTAACAATACCACTAACTATAGTTGGAGCTTTGAAGTTAGCCTTTTTGTAGTACATAATATATATGGAATACCATGAAGAAGAAGAACAGGGGAAGATGTGAGGTAAATGTTAAAAATTAAAGACTCTTCCATCTTCCATCTTCAAACAGACCAAAGTTTAGACACTGTTTGGCAGTAAACTTAAAAGTACAAATTTAAAGTTCTCACAAATTACTTTCGTATATAATGGGCTAAGAGACTACTGCTTATGGGAAAGGCATGAGTTGACTGATTAAATTAAGCATTGGACACACACCTCTCTCTCTCTCTCCCTCTTTGTGTGTGTAGATATATGAAGAGCAAAAGAAATAATGTTCAAACAAAGGCCCAGAAAACAGTGGCAATGGCTGCTTAAACTAGTAAGTTTACTTTGATTGAAGACAGAAAAGAAGTAGAGTCTTACGTCTGTTAGCTACTGGGGGCTTAGGAAGCTCATCAACTCCTCGAACTGGCATGAGTGACTCATTGGGGTTGGGTTGATTCATCAACAAATTTGACTGCGAGCTTCGAATTTCCTCCTGATTTATAAACCAAATATCCAAGAAAAAACATATAACATTACCCCGAAATAAGTACCCAACAGCCAAGAAAAACATATTGTTATCACATGGAAGAACAAATATACAAATATATTCAACAAAATTTACATCATTATAAGAGACTAATATGGCATTTCAAAGGATTTGGGAAGAAAAATTAAAAGATAACATGTTCAAAATGAAGCCAATGGATGATGGTAACTTCATCATGCCTCAATTAGAACCCTAATTTTTTTACATATAGAAGAATGTTTTGAATAGGAAAGAAACTGAGGAAGCTGATTGGGTGAAGAAAACTTTTATAGTCACATTTGAGAACCCTAAATTTTTTCATGTACCATAAGATTTTGAGGGGAAAAGAGAGCATGTCCAAGTTGAATCTGATTAGCTGCAGGAAGAAGAAGGCCTCGCATGTTCACAGACAACAGGTTGGTGCAGTGACCGCATCGAACAGTAACAGTCTTGAACAAACTGGTGCAAGGAACACTCACCTACAACACATCAAAAGAAGCATAACAGCAGAGGATTATAAAGGGCTGAAGTAAAAAGATGAAAAGATTATGATTTTTCATGCAGGCAGAAAAGAGAGAGAAAGTGGTACCGCGAGGACAGTGTCACAGAAGTTGCAATGGACGTAACAGAGCTGCTCGGTGGGAGGTAGGTGGTGGTGGTGATCCGGTGAAAAGGCAGATGAAGATGACATTCTCTCTCTTGGAATTTCTGAAGTTGATTTGATTGAGTGATAGATTGACTGATCGTTGTAGGAATAGATTGATTGGTAACAGATTAACCGCCTTGGATCTGATCTTCTGGATGTTATGAGTTATCAATACAAGTGAGAAAGAGAGTGAGACCCAATATAGCAGTATATATAATCAAACAAAGCAAGAGAGTGTGTTTTTCTATCTCTCTATTACACTTTGTTCAATTTTATGCAATAGTAAATTATTTATTATTAATTTAAGTAATACTTATTATTTATAAATGCATCTCTCTCCCACACAAGGTGATTAATTACCCTTAAACAAAATTAAGCAAAAATATAATAGAGATGATTTGGTCTTTTTTTTTCTGTAGTTTGAACTATGGTATATACTCTCTGTGTCCGATCACAAACAAACATGTGTAAACTTTATTTTTATTTATTTTAAGTAACAGTTCCGAATTATTTTTTTCAGTGGGGTCTCTCTCTTTATTTCTTCTTATTGTTTATTGTTCATACATGTATGTAGGTTGCACAAGTTGTTGAAGAATCATAAGATGAGCCGTAGGAATGAGAGAGTGAAGGGGAAAGAAAATGTATGGTTGGCATTCCCGATGGATGTGTGTGTATGAGAGAGAGAGAGAGAGAGAGAGAGTGGACAGACATGGGGGAGAGGAGTGAGAAAGGGACGTGTGCATGGGGTCATTAGCCTTCACACATTCACCAGTTGTTTTCACAGTTAAGAGGGTGTGGTATTGTGTAAGGCTTTTCTCGGTTCCCAAACATTGTTTAACCCTAGGGTTAATAAAGCCTTAAATGGCGGGCAACTATCCTCTGCAATTGCTATTATTACCTTTGTGCCCGAAGTCAAGTTCTCTAGGTCCACCATTATGTGCCAATGCCATTTTTTTTTTAATTTTTTTTTTTTAAGGAGAAGGAATTTGAACTTTTGACCTTAAAAATCTTAACAAGTTAAGGAATACTGTTAGATCAAAGGCCGTTGGTTTATGTGTCAATGCCATGTGATCTCCCTCGTACATTTTTTTTTTTCTTTTGTAAATTCTATCAATAAATTTCAATTAGGATTGATAATTAAGTCGAGTTTTATGAGTTCGAATTGAATTTGTCGAGTTCATTTTTTTAAATGAGCCTAAAAAATTGTTTAGCTCGTCTCGTTTAAATCGAGCCCAAAATGAGTCGAACCTAAGTTAAGCCTGAGTAGCTCAACTATTTTATACATTAATGAGCCGAGTTTTTTAAGTTCGTTTTTTAAATGAATATAAAAAATTATTTAAATTTAACTCGTTTAAAACACAAACAGAGCTCAAGTCAAGCTGGGTTTGACTTAATTATCAGTTAACTTTAATACAACGACTAAATATGCCTTCCCTAAAATAAAGATGTAACTCTGGTGGGTCAATCGAATTTAACTGAGCTCAACCAAAAATATTCAATGTTTAGAGAGAGTTAAGGATTTAGTACTTAGATTAGATTTGGATTAAATAGTTTCAATTCAATCAAATGAAGTTTACACAGTAATCGGGTTAGAATCGCAGGTTTCGATACCATCAATCGAAATTAGTGAATTCAATTCAACTCAAATTAAACTTGATCATCATCGAAGCTGTATCACCCAATGGTCAAAATTGAATTGATCTCCACTTGAACATGAATTTTGACCCGACGATCAATCCCAAATTTGAGTTTAGTTATGTAAGCCAAAGTTACAAATTTAAGCATGAGTAATCATTGGGTCAAAGACTCTACCCCCACCCCCCAACAAAAAAAAAAAGAAGAATACCCAGGTTGAAGAACTTGGATTAAGCCTAATTGAAGAGTTTTATAAAAGTAAAAAGGAAACTAAATGCATTCGTTTAAATTTGCAACTCGGCAAGGATCTAATTTTTTCCTAGAGTTCTTGAACTTGGTAGCTTCTTGTTCTGCATGAAATAACTCAAGGGAAGTAGGCAAGGTAAAGGATTTTTTGAATCCTACAAATCACGTATTTGTTGGACTCATAATTATAAGATAAATCACGAATATGTATAATCAATTATCAGCTAATAATGCATATTACTTAAATTCAAATTTTATGTTATGAAAAATATTCGAACTTTGAATATATAGTCCTGTTTGGTTTGCATTTCAAAAATTATTTTTTTATTTTTAAAAATAATTTTCAGAAGAAAAGAGAGTCAGTTATTTTTTTAAAATTAAAAACAAAATCTGGATAGATATAGAGAATAAGTCAAAGATGTTTTGTGTTTTGTATGCTTTTAGAAATAACTTTTTCAAAATTTTGAAAATACCAGCAGCACCACCACCACACTCTCACCACCACGATAATGTCGACCACACCACCACCATACTTCGACGATCACTAACGCCATATACACCACACCGTCACCACCTTGTCCCACACTTCCACCACCACCATCGCCATCACACTCCTACCATCACCCTTCGATCACCACCACAACCATCACATTTTTATCACTACCATCACGTTCACCACACCACCACATTTTTGTTTTTATTATTTTTTAAGTTATTATCCAAATAATTTTTAATATTTTTTATTCTATAAAATTGTTTTAAAAATCATATAATCAAACAAATTTTTACGACACAAAAAACACTAAAAATAATTTTTCAAAACTCTTCACATAAATAATTTTCAAATACCGAAACGCAAACAAAACAAACCCAATTTGGTGGTACTTAGTTTTTGTTTCGACCCCAAAACTAAAGATGGAAAAGATAATTTACCATAAAGTTTAACATAATCCAAAATAATTGTCAGATTACAACAAAAAGTAACAACACTTTCAATTTTCCCGATTTGACCACTCAAGGTGCTTCTCTCATGCAGAGATACGGAGGACGCAGGTCGAAGCAGAGGACAGAGATCCTTTATAATATATTACTTTTTGATATTATATTTTTATTTTTTATCTAATAAAAATGGTTGTGTAAATTTTATTTATTACTTTATTATTTTTATAATTCAAATTCAAATTAAAAATTTGAATTAATTATTGGCACAGTACATTGTAGGCTATCGTAGCCTTGTACATGTAACATTGTCCTCACATAATTTTCTATTAACACGTTTGAGGCTAAAACGAGATAATTCAGTGAACTGTTCACCTCTTCTCTATTTTTAGAAAAGCTATCTTTTTGATACAACGTGTTGCAAAAGTCTAATAAGGCAATGGATGGCACTAAAGATTTTTTTTTTTTATCGAAAGTGACAAATAATCTTAAATTTTGATTTGATATATTTATGATCATTGATTATAATAATTATAAGATAAAAAATATATATAATATTAAAAAAATAATTTATTTTTTAATATTATAGTTGGATCTTCAAATAAGTTTGCTGAAAAAGATGGCTGTCACTTCTCACACATAATTGAGAACTATCACATCCAGCATCATATATAATGGAAACATGTAAAGGACCTTTCTCCACAAAATTTGCCCTTAAAGGTAAAATGTTGAGTCACTTCGTTACAAAATGAATGGTGGTACTCTGGAAATTATGCAATCAAGCTGTGTCCTTGCAGTTGTGTTTTTGCTGGCAGGAATAGATGGAGTTAATGGTGTGTTTGGATCAACTTCATGCAAGGGATATGCGTTTTTGATGGATGGACACCAGTACATTTCAGTGCATAGCTGGTCGGCAATTGCATCATGCAAATAAAACCAAATTAACTTATAATTTCCAATTGGGACCATAATAACTCCGGTTCCAGTCACTTTGTATAAGTATTGTGTACGGTTTTGAAGGTCAAATTTTACGGAAATTTACTTGCGACCAAGACAACTGTGGTTGTAGTTACTATGTACAAACAAGTATTGTATAAGTAATGTGTACAGCTTGTTTCATGATATAAAACTAGTTTTCCCACCAACAACAAGCATATTTTTTTTAAATGATATGGGACTAAGATTTTTTTTTTTTTTTTTGGGTGGGACTTCTCATTTCATTAGTTTTTTTTTATATATTTGTATATTATCTAAGTCTATTCTAACTTCTGTCAAAACAACTCCCCATTACATTAACATGAGGAGGAGTAGCTTGTATTGCTATAGTGTGGACAATTGTATTAACTTCTCTTTGAATGTACACAAGTTGGATCAAAGAAATTTGTTGAGTATACCTACGAGAATAATTTACATGTACAGTTATAAATAACCAACGAATTTACAATGTTTTTTTTTTCCTTCTTGTTGCAAACTTGTATGAATACACCACACACACACACACACACATGTAAATCCTAAATCAAAAATAATTAAGCTCGACAAAATACTAAAACACAAAAAAACCAACACACATGAAATTAAAAAAAAAATTAAACCAAGAAATAATACTAACATGTATCTCGCTAGAGAAATCCATGTTGGAAAAGCTCTTTCGTGTGAGAGGAAATAATCAATGAAATACTAGTTTTGAGAAGATAAAAGTATGGGTGTTAATCGAGACGAGCTAAACGAGTTAAGTTTAAACAATTTTTAAGACTTATTTTTTTAAACGAGCCTAAAAGACTCGGCTTATTTATAAGTAAAATAGTTGAGTTATTCGAACTCGACTCAAGTTATAAACAAGCCGAACTTAAACAATTTTTTTTTCTCGTTTAGAAAACAAACTTGTCAAGCTTATAAAACTCGGCTCAATTAACATTTTTAGATAAAAAGTTAACTTGTTATCAAAGAGTCTGTATAGCCTGAGATGGACTTAATTAATATGGGGTAGGTAAAAAAAAGATGGACTTAGGAGTTTGATTTTAAAATTTTTAATGGGGTGGAAATAGTCACCCTTTTTGTTGGGTGGGGCTATTCCCACCCCTAAAATATTCATTTCCACTTTATTTCTACTTCCACCCCACTTTAAATTATTTTTTTTGTTTGTTCATCCCAATATAAATGATTAAACATCTGTTTTCTAACCTCATTCCACTCTCCATTAAAAACCCTAACACCTTAGCCTTAAATTATATCCTCAATTTTAGTAAGAAAATCTAAAATCGATTGTCTAAACCAACAGATGAAAAATGAGATAATAAGTTATTATTAACCGAACCAATCAAATTGATGAATCAATTATAGTCTTCAACTTCGCAATCCCAATTGCCCCTGTTTTTCAACCATATGACTACAATATAAAATCTCAACTCTTCTAGTTTTTTTTTAAATGAACTCTTCTAGTTCATTCATTATATTTCGCTTAAAATCTTCACCATTTGGTAATTAACATCATCCAATATTTGTTTCATTACCACGTTATCGTCACCTACGTGGTGACAATAGTGGATGTGGGGTGGTGGAGATTTGGGGGCTGGGTGGGTTTGATGGGGTAGATGGTTATTGTAGATTTAGGGTTGACTAATCACTAATGAATATAAAATTGAGTGAAAATAGTAAACAGAGTGGGGATGAATATTGTAAGGGTGGGAATAACCCACTTTTTTTTGGGGGTAAGTAAAGAGGAGACAAAAATGTGGTTGTGTCAGCTTATGTGGTAAGCTACAGAATTAGTATTCAGGCAAGACAACATATGTACATGCATCTACAGTGCTGTATAGCTACTTCTGTACAGGCCTGTAAGCTTCTCGTTCTATAGGAACATATATATGCTCTCTCTCTCTCTCTCTCTCTCTCTCTCTGTAGTGAAAATCGATAAAGGTGATAGTCAAAAGAGGTGTGAAGACATATTCATGTTTTTGGCATCTCGAACTGAGTATAGGGTCGTCTGTCACATTGCGCTTTGTGACACAAAGGACTTACGAGTTTGGAGGAAGCTACGAAGAAGGCCCTATCTATCTATATAGATAGATAGATAGATGCCTCACTCACCCACCCCCACTGGTACTGTAATAAGTTACTCTAGCTAGGGCACGTCGCATGCAGGACATGCATGCAAAGAAAAATTTGCTCTCTTTTTTTGTTTCCCTGATTAAATTTTAAGATTAAATTTGGAGCTTAAATGATAGAACAACATATTATTTGGAGTCTTTATTGGAGCCCAAATAACATAACACTAAATAAAGAAACTCAAGTCAACTCTCATTTTATTTGAGCTTCAAATTTGGTTAGTATAACATTACTGTTTGTTCCATGAGGCACAACCATCAACCACGGCAAATTACCAATAAAAACGGTCCGGGGCGGAGCTAAGATTTTGTTTAAATGGGACTAATCGAAAATTTTTAAATTTAAAATATAAATATAACATTGTTTTCGTAAATATGTATATTATTAATAAACTTTTTTTTATGTATAGTATCATAAAAAAATGTCATTTAGATGTGCAACTCATATAAATGACGGCGTAAAAAAAATATATATTCACGTCAAAAGATCATCTATTTCTTGACTAAGAGACTACTGTTCCAATGTTGATTTTCTTGTAAGAAAATCTATCATTGGCTGATTAAAAAATAATTTTATTTAATTTGATTCAAATTTAATAGTTTGTCATTAAATTTATAACGAATGACATAATGTACTACACATAATTAAAATATAATTCATAAATCCACAATAATATAATCCATAAATCCACAAAATTTGTGGTATTTGTTACTGAAATTTCAGATTTAGTTCCCTTGTATTTGGGTCTTATTGTATTGAATTTTTAATTGAAATATACAAGTTTTTGGAGTGAAATTTGTGTAATTTACTGCAGCATATTTTTAATTATTTTTATGCTTTATTTTGTATTAAAATTAAAGTCATACACTAGCAAAAATTAGCTGTAGTTTTGTTTTATTTGAGTCTTGTTCTTGTGGTTTTGGTGACATAATTGTTGTTATACACCTCAATACCAATACTCAAGTAAGCTGATTTGTTGATGAATATATCATAACTTCAAAGAAATCAAAGGAAGAAAAGAAGTGAGGGCCGGTAAAGAAAGGCAGAATCGGAGAGACTGAAGTGAGCTGCCAAAGTTATGTTTAAAGGTTTGAAAATAACACTAACTCCACCGATACTTTATAAAAAATTTAGGGGGCAAGATTCAAAATTTTTTGAAATTTTCAAAAATTCACCTACGTCCCAAATTTTTTTAAAATTCCAATGGGGGCAACTTTTCCCACTGCCCCCATACTAAATTTACCCCCGAGTCCGAAAGTAAATTTGGTGTCCTATCGAAAATTATAATTTTTTAAAATTTAGTTATAATTTTTTGAGATGTAAATTTTAATTACAAAAAGATATATTTGATCTCAAACTGCTATGATTGATCATGAAAGTTACAACTTTTAAAAGAAATTATAGTACTAAAACACTATAACTTCACATTTAAACAATATAACTTGATCTTTAAAAATTGTGATTTTCAATACGACATTGACATTTTTTTCGATGCCGTATATTTTTTTTTTTTAAATACCACTTAGCAAGAACATATACAAATAAAATATATGTCTACGATATAATACGAATACGATAATACGATAAAATTTTTAAAAATAGGATATTAATATATATATATATATATATTGTAGGATTTTATTATGATACCAAGGGTATGTTTATTTGAGGTATAAGGAAAATAGTATGTGAGGCATATCTTATACCTTTTTTGCTTGACATTTTTTACTCGGTATTAATTTTCGAGTCATAGTACTGATCCGGTGTGAACAGTAACTTTTATGTCTTGTATATGATGCTAAGCAATACCACCTACCCGGTAATATAATATTTTCGGTATAAATTTTATGGAGGTATAATAGAGTAAAAAGACCCAAATGCCCTCATGTACAATGCCCCATATAAAAGCTGGTTGTAATTTTTGACTTCGTAGAAGGTTACAATTATTTTTTTACATTGAGTAGTTGCAATTTTTGACTTTTTTAAGTAAGTATTACACAGATAATGTTTGTGACAAACAAACAAGAGGAATGATGAGATTATAGTTTAAGATCAAGTATAATATATCATTGGATCAAAGTGGAATGGATATAAAATCTTATACCACCTAAATCTTATACCTCAAACAAACAGGCCCCAAGAATACGAGGGATTAAGAGAAAAAATACGTTTCAAACCAAAATGATTTATGTTGCTCATATAGGAGTTACTTAATAGTGTTTTGAATTTAATGTTTTATGTAATTCTAAAATTGAAAATATGTTATCCTTCGAAGTCTCAAACTTTTGATTAACATTTAATTTTAATTGTAATAAACTCATTTGCTTTGGCATAAGTCATAAAAACTCATTATTCAAGCAAAATAAATTGTAAAGAATTGATAAATCTTGTGATACACGTGAAGTATATCCATATGAACATGTTGGAATAAGGAATTCTCATTCGTATGATCATGGTTTATTACACCACCCATGTTGCTAAGTGGGGGACCAGGGGTGTCCATGGGTCAGGTTACTCACTAGTCTCGTTATTCAAGTCGAAACCTGATAGGCCCGACAGTTGTTCAAGTCCGAGTTCAATATTCTTAAAAAGAGGACTTATGTTTACCGCCAAACCTATTATCCAACCCAATAGTCCGCCCAAAAAAACCCGTTAAAGCCCGCTCCAAGAGCTAACCTGCCCACCATTCTTTTAAAAAAAAATTATACTTATAGACCATTAAATTTGAAACCTTGAAATAAGTCTCTCAATGTCAAAATTTAAAGTTTTAAAAATTTAGATTTTATAAATAATGTATTATTTTTTTTCCATGTATTAAGCACATAAGTTTTAAAGGACAGAGTAATGCAAATAATAGATAAGTGAAGTAGATGTCAATCGGGTTGGGATGTATTCATTATATTGGATGTAATTCATCCCTAATAAAAAATAAAATTATTTATTATTTTATTTTTATCCATTTTGACTCTACTTTTTATTTAAAAATATAATTTATACAAATATTAAGTTATAAAAATATTTATTATTTTTAAATAAAGTTGAATATAAAAAAACCTGAGAATAGACCCACCCAATAGGTTCGCGCGTTGGGCTACGGATAGCCTACTCCTACTCAAAGTCCAGCTCGACCCGCCCAATAAATTACTTGGATAAAGGCTTGAGCCTACACTATCCAAGCCTAACTTGAAAAAAAAATTCGCGGGCTTAACCCAACCCATCCCATGGACACCCTATTGCTAAGTATAAAAGGAATGTATTCATTGTTGATACACATATATCCGAAATATATCTTACAAGTATTCAATAATGATAAATATTTTATTCATTATTCGATATATACGAAAAATATTTGATACGCATTTATTTGACGAGTATTGGTATCCAATACATATAAGATAAGGATATGTCACCCTCCATTGAAGTATCTATGCCTCATAGAATATCACTTTTTGTATTATATCTCTAATTTTATTTAATAAAAAATGTCTTGTATACAATTTTCATATATTGTATATATTCATTATTTTTAATGGAGAATTTTTTTTTGTCATCCCACTTTTTAATAGTATTTTTCTACAAAGGAAATGCTTTATCGTTTTTTTTAATTAAAACAAAAGCAAGTTTTTTCAAAAAAAAAAAAAAAGGCAGGTCGAAAAATATTAGGGAGAATTACACCCAGCCCATTGAAATTTGTCACTTAATCATTCAGACCCCTTGAAATTTAAAATATTATATAAAAACCTCCTAAAGTTTGTACCCACGTAACACTTAGAGCCCTGTTATAAATATATCACTTAATAAATTATATTTAAACCTCCTGAAATTTGTAAGTATGTAATACTTAAACTTTTTAAGTTTAAAATATTATACTTAGACCAAAAATACTCAAATAAAAGATAAAATATCAAAAATTTTAAATTTTACAACCAAAATTCATGTTTTATTGTATCATTTATTAAAATAAAATCAAAAATAAAATTTTAATTTTTTTAAAAAAAAACGTAATTAGTATACAATTATATTGTCTATTGGAATTTAATTTGATAGTTTAAACGACCAAATTAAAATACCAAACTACTCCAATTAAAGTTAAAAGATATTGTGTCCGTTAAAGTTTGATCCATTGTTTAATTTTTTAGTTTTATTCTAATAGATAGTATAATTATATACTAACTATGATTTTTTTAAAAAAATTAGATTTTGATTTTTGATTTTTGATTTTATTTTAATAAATCACATAATAGAACATGAATTTTGGATGTAAAATTCATGTCCTGTTATGAATGAATTAGACCTCTTGTTTGATTTTTTAGTTTTATTTCAATAGATAGTATAATTTTTTACTAATTATGATTTTTCAAGAAAAAATTAAAATTTTATTTTTAATTTTATTTCAATAAATGATACAATTATTTTAATAAAATTTTATTGTACTTACACTTTTGGTATGAGTATAATATTTTAAACTTAAGGGGTCTAAGTATTATATACTTGCAAACTTCAGGGAGGTCTAAGTATAATTTATTATCTGATATATTTACAGTAGAGGTGTAAATGTTACACACGTACAAATTTTAGAAGGTCTGTATATAATATTTTAAATATCAGAGAATTTAAATAATTAAATAATAAATTTTAGAGAGTCTAAATATAAATCACAAGATACCGTGCCTTCAAAAAAAATATCTTCTGAGTCTGCTCTATGAGTTGAGTGTGTTACGTGACAACAGTCCAGAACTTACTGGAAAATATTGCGTTGAGTGCAATCCAAAGGACACTGCTATAAGGACCACCAGGGGCGGAGGCTGTGTGTGTGTGTGTGTGTGTGTGTGGGGGGGGGGGGGGGGGGGGGAGGGGGCGCAATTGTCTCCACTGAAATTCTGAAAATTTGTAAGATTAATTTAAAATTATAATAAAAATTAATTTTTTTAATCACTTGCCCCCGCTCATTTTTTTTAATGCATTAAAAGTTTAGACTCAAGGTTCACTCATAGAGACTTAATCTCACAATTTTTTATTTAATCTCTAGTTATTTTTATTCCTTCTACAATGACTCACTTAAGTTACCGAATCAATCTTTCTCCGAATTCAATAACTAAGACATAGATATATATATTTTTGACCAATTATCTAAGTTCAAATATACTACATCATTTTCTAAGATTTTAAATTTAGGCGCATAAAAAAATTTGATCTCATTATGATTCAATTCAATTTGATATGCATACACAAATATGTATATGTAAACATTTGATAAAACTAAACAATTAAATTGAATTAAAATTATAATGCGACACACACACACACATATATAAATATATATATAAGATTGGATTTTTGATAAAATTCATAATATTTAATAGATTTGAATATGGATTAAAAAAATAAAATCAGTTAAATAATTAGATTAGATTCAAAATAGGGTTTTCAAGACAAATTATCATTCGGATAAGTCAAAATCTTATTATTGACAAGTACACTCACAAAATGATATGTCAAAATAGCATTCTCTATGAAAACTATCTTTATTCTAATGTTTTTTTAAAAAAATTATATTAGTTTTTCATAGTCAACTATCGATTTTTCATGTGTATTTTTATGTGAAATCTTTGAAAGTTAAAAAAGTAATATGAAAAATTATTTTATAAAAAGTGTTAGATTAAGAAATTTTCCTTTTTATAGAGAATGAAATAATGTAAACGAACTTTGATAATTGTTGAATAATTATTCTCTTTAACTCGATGGTTGCCCCCACTAAAAAGAAATTATGGCTCCGCCCTTGAGGACCACATGTGTCAAACAGAAATGAGTTGCGTCATATCAGATATATGTGATATTTTAATTGTATCATTTAAAAATATATTTAAATTCATAGCATACATATTTTATAATCATATATAATTTAATCCATGTCGTGTCAAGATCATATGGTGTATAAATCATGTTTATTGAATTTATATTGTAATTAATCTAGTCTGTTTGAAGTCATTTATTTGATAAAATTTAATGGATTCATTGTTTTATCCTTACAATTTATTATAACTAAACTTCGCTTTTTGAATATATTTACATGATTAGGGAGAAAATAAGATTCGAACCCACTAACAACTAGATGTCGGTGGTCAGGGATAGAACCAGGATTTGATCAGAATTTAACTTTATTACTCAATTTGGTCTTTTTTTATTTTGTCAGCATAACATTACTGTGTGATATAAGCGACATTTCTAACTCATTTTTCATTTACTTTTTGTCATTGGTTATCAAACTTATCCAAGCAAATATTTATATTTATAAAAGCAACGCTTACCAATATCATTACATCCTCCATTTTGTTATAAATGTCAAACCATTAAGTTTTTTTAAATATAGTAATTGAAATATCTCATGTATTGTTGTTTATAAACTTAAGGAAAACATAAAAATAAAAAATTTAAAACCAAAGAGGATTAAAGAGTATTTTTCAAAATGTGAGGAGGGCCATGGACCCCCTGGGCAACCGTGTAGTACCGTGTCGGGCGGTAGCCATTTGACAAACTTGTGTCAGTTTTTGCATGGAGCTCAAACAGGACACATTAGTAACCCCCAACCCCACATGGCTCAACCTCTGTACCAGTTGCCATATTTCAAATGTGAATCACGATCCTATGGTACAAAGAATTATTGAACAAGAACTTGATCATTAATCCCACAAATTACAACGACACAACTGTACCTTGATATATCGGTCATTACTCAAAGTGCCCTCGACTCGGAGGACACTGACATACATTAATTGGTCATTGCATTTGTGGAATGATATTGGAAGCTATGCATAAGATACTTGGAGGAAGAAATTAAATATTATGGATTCAAGTTATATCATGATAATGCCCAATAGTAGCTGCCAATTCAATTGTGATGACTCAGATTACTCGGAGGTAGCTCAGCTGAGTCGAGCGAGACACGTGAATCTCATGAAAATTTCGGTAATACCTCTTTTATTTTATTATATTTTTAAGCACATTTTCTCTATTATCCAAAACATGACATTTTTTTTTAGTTTATATTCCTACCATTAAACCACCGTTTATAAAAAAAAAAAAAAAATCTAAAATAACATAGTGACTCCTATATAAATCTTAAATAATTTTTTTTACATAAAATTTGATTAAAATTTATTTTTTTAATTATTAAAATTTAAGTTGATTAAAATTCGATTTAAACTAATTAAATTATATTTTTTTTACATATTAAAATTCATTTTTTACATACTAAAATTTGAGCAGATTTGAACTCTACCTGAATTGTTAACTTCAATTAAAATTCGTTTCGAGTTAATTAAAATTAATATTTTTTTATTTATTAAAATTCAAGTCAATTAAAATTTGATTTAAGTTGATTAAAATTTATTTTTTACTTATTAAAATTTGAGTTGATTAAAATTTATATTTTTTTATGTATCAAAATATAGGCCGATTACAATTCAAGTTAAGTTGATTAAAATCTGATTTGAACTGATTAAAAATGAATTTTAATTGGCTCAAATAGAATTTTAATCTGCTCAAATTTTAATACTTAAAATCGAATAGAATTTTAATCCGTCACAAATTTTAATACGTAAAAAAATTTAAAAAATAGATGGGTCTCAATGAAGATATACTTATCTATAAGAGTGTAAATAAAAAATTTTTTAAACTATATTGTAGATAATTTAGTAAAATTCTATTGTAGTTGACACCTTTAATCTAACACGGGTGTCAGTAAAAATTTAAAACATAGAAGGAATATTCTTAAAGATATAATAAACTAAAAACGATGTAGCTGAAATTTTTTTTTATTATTTTAAATTTAGTACATATTTCATTTATTTTTTAGCGTATAAATTTAAATATTAGGTTATTTTTAGCTTACTTATTTTTTAATTTTTTTTATTATACTACCGGTCTGACTAGTTGGCCCGATTTTAATAACTATGCTAATAACTACATTTATAGGTGTAATGTATGAAAAATGATAGTTGAGGGTATACTAGAGATGAAAGCAAGAACGTATCTTTCAAAATATTGCAATATACTAGGGGGAGTAGGTGAAGTTTTTCTATTTCGTATTCTCGAGAAAAGCCCTCCGTCCCCTTCCTCTCTGCGCCTACCTCTCTCCGTCACCGAGGGTCTCCGATCCACCCTGTCCGAACATATCTGACTTCTTCTATTGACTCTTGTCTTCGGCTCCTCCCGGGTAAGATCTGATATGTATAATTTGCAATTTTTTGTTAAATTGGACGAGAAATTATGCCTAATATTGAACATAATTGGTGAGATTTAGACGAAAATTGCGCTTGAATCTGTTGGGTTTTTTGGAATTTGGTAGCCAGTTCGCTTCACTATTGTGGTGCTTGTGGGTTTTTTTAGAGTAAACGAATGATGTGTTTGAGCGATACCGTGACTCACTTTCAGTAGATGAAGAGCCTGAAGTAGGTTGGGTGTGGGTATTTGGGACAAGATTGAAGGTAGTGTAGGACAAGGGTGGTTAAGAAACTGTGGTGGTGAGGAGGAGGAGGAGTTAAGAAGTGGGTATAGTTCAGAGACTCTGAAGAGGTTTGGAATGATAACTCTAGACCAGAACTCAACCCACACTTGGGAGGAGAGAGTTCGTTTTGGGCTTCTTGAATTTAGTTTCTATGAGATGTCTGAGAGTTTTGAGCTTCAAGGGCTAAGTAATTGCTCTTGGGGTTTTATTGATTTGATATTCCATTGAATCAAATTGGGGCAAGTTTAGTTATTTATTCTTAAACTTATCAGCTCTTATTTATGGGTCTTAAAACCGAGGAGATGTAATGAACTTAAGAATGGATAATTGAAGTTGACTGAAATTGACAAAATTTGAAGAGGATTGCAGGTTTATAAATTTAGGAGAAACAGATGGGATAACTTTTCTGTTGTTTTCCTCTGGTGAAGTGGCTGAACTCTATGTATACGTTCCTGTGAACAAGGTTGAGGTTTTTCAGCACCTGAGATATATCCCTTCTTCATTTGGGACGAAATTAACTTTGGTTAGCAAACGAATATTACATAGGTTCACTTGTAAATGACTAAATATTCTTATCCAAATGCACATGAAACCTAAATAACCTGATCCAATTATTATTTAGCAAGGGAGAAGGGGAAAACTGTACATCCAGTTTTATATTTCTAATTAATATTTATAACATATAAGTAGTAGTATGTTTAGATGGTTTGGTTGCATGCTTTAAAATGCAATCAGCTGCCCAAATGTTGCATTTATCCTAATGTATAGGCACATGCCTTCATTGCAGGAGTGAGATAACAATTCTAAATGCTGGTTAAAGGTAGAAAAGTTGGTGGGAGGGCAGAGGCAATGGCTGCACACTATGCTTTTGGCCCGCATGAAGATGATATAATTATAAAACATAGGCTTCTCACCCGCACAACCACTACAAGGGGTGAACCTCCCTTGAAGAAACTTCAGAAGAAGTTTACTTCCTTTGCTCTCGAGGTTGAGAAGGATGCAGATAACTATAGTGACTGTGAAAGACTTGCCAAAGCTTTCTTGCAGGAGTTTACAACTTTCGAACTCCCACTCCTCAAGAGCAAAGCAGTTATAGATGCAAATCTCAGGGAGAAGGAAAATTTTGGCGAGTTAATTGGTGAGATAAACAGACAGATTTCGCAGGCGCAGACTGATATAGAAGATCTAAAGAAACAACTTGAAGAGAGCAAGATTGAAAGGCAGCACAAGGAGGAGTGTGAGGCAATTGCAAGTTTAATTGCCACTCAGCCACCGAGATCAGAGACACAGAAGATCATAACAGAGCTAGAAAAAGAGATTACAATGTTAGAGGCGGAAAACACTGGTGCTTCGAGGATGCTGGAGCTTCGCAAAAAGCAGTTTGCTCTTCTGTTGCATGTGGTATGTATCGGCATTTGTGAAGTTCATACTATTCTACAACTTCAAATTTATTGGGGAATATTGTTGGCAAGAACTTATTGGTTGTTTTCATGGTAAATTGAATCAACTGACTTGACACTTAAGCATAAGAGCAAGAGCAGCAATGGCTCTGTAATTCTTGTTCCAACCTCCATTTCTCTTTTGATTTTCTAATATTCGGATTCTTGTTAGGAAGGCTCTTTTTCTCTCATTTTAACCCCGTATTCTGTCATTCTGAGTTTTTTTCCCTTTCAAATCACTAATATTGGTTCTGGTGGCTGTTGACTTCTTGTCGTATGCCTTTACAGTCTAGATGTTCTATTTGTTATGCACCAATCCAGGTTGAAACTGTTGATTGTTTTGACTCAAATTTCCAAACCAGTTGATGCAACTAGGAAATCAGTGTTAACTACCTCCATGCCACTGAATTTGGTTGTTGCTTATAATAACTATGGTACGGTCTTTATGCCAGATTTAGAAGTCTTGGACAGTCATTTTCTTATCACTCTGTGTTGCATTACCTCCCATGGCTTACAGCACACCAACTGCTGTTTTATCAAAATTATTAGAACCTAAGAAGCAAAAAACTTTCAAAAAGGAAATGTGCCCGTGACACATATCATACACGGACACTAACTCGGACATGTTTTAGACTTTGATCGTGTTCCTATTTGAAAATAAAATCAGAATTTCGAATTTATGGCCAACGCCTTCTGGACACAAGACCTCATAAGCTATGGTATGAGTTTCTCATAGCATGAGGAACAGTAGAGTTATGACTTAGATTAAGGTCCAATAAAAAATTAATGAACAAGGCTTCGCTATTTTTAATGTGAAAGTAAGATATGGGAACTTTTGGTTATATAGAGGGGGCATTTTTGTCATTATCTGTACAACTTGGTGAGTGCTAACTATTATTATCAATAATTTTAGAAGCTAATGTACCACAATAGATATATATTTTATTTTGTTCGTCATTTAACTTTATTCATATATGGACCGGGTAAATATCATTATTTATGAAAAATAAATCTATTTGCTGTCATGTCTTGAACATTTGCATATCTTACTTTTTCAGGATTTTTGCCTGTCGACGATGCGTTTTCCGTAGTCTCTGCCTGTGCTCCATAGATTAGAACTGAGAGTTGAGGCTCCTATGAATATAGGTGATAGACTACGTTTAAATCACTGCTAGGACTTTTTAGCAGTGCCATCGCAAGTCTTCTCCAAATTGACTCAGAATTGCGTACTTTACATACCATTTGTTGAAAATCTTAAATTGACATCCAGATAGAGCTTTTGTATAGCCAACTCCGAATGATTGGAATATAGGCTTTGTTGGGTTGTTGACTTGATTATAGAGCTTTTGTTGGGGATACTCTAGGACTTTTTAGCAGCCCCGTCACCTCTTCTCCAAATTGACTCAAATGTTATTATAGCTATATAACCTACCTTTTCTGTGAAATCTTTATTTGACGTCAAGACAGAGCTTATGTTGGAGATATTTCTTGTGTCAATGTTTTGGTACAATAAACTGAAGTGTGTAAAATGACCTGGGAAGCATTAGAATGTCTTATCTGTTACCAGATGGATGATTTAGGTCGAGTAAAATGGCAGCAAATGAGGATGGTTGCCCCTCTTATACTGTGGGGTTTGGGATGGATTTGAATCAACCATCTTACTTTGTGGTTGGTGTACGCTAGCATATTCATAGGTACTATTCCTGTATCAGGGATTAAATGGTTGTGACTTATGAGCTCTGCTTCTCATTTTCACTCATCTGATTGAACGTGATGCTTGCTCCTCTGAGGAATCCTGGCAAGTCAGGTGTCCAGTGATATTATTCAAATAGCCAAGGGAGTGTCATCTCTTGGTCGACTCTGCCTTCTTTTACTCCAATTGGTACCTCAAATATAGCTCCAACACTGAGAGCCTATGGCAAGGGGATTTTTTTTTTAATGAATAATTGTGCATTAGAAAAGACATGATACGAATTATTTTTATCATAATGGTAGACATCATTTTATTCATTTATGATGTCCCTTCTGAACGAAACTATTAAAAAAATTAATGGTTACTTCCATTTCTAGGAATCACGGATTTGATCTGATGCAATTAGCTGTGGTATTGGTTCCAATTTTTTCTTTAAATTCTGGAGAAGTTTGCATCCTGAAATATTCAATATAGTATTTTATAGCTAATCAATTAATGCATTTGTTGTTCTTTCCCTCGAACCTTTTTTGTGCAGGTGGATGAATTACAAAACACCATAGAGGAGGAGCAGAGAAGCTTGGTTGAGGAGATGAGAGTAGCAATGGATGAGCATAAGCATGGGTTGGAGGATGCTAATGGGATTTCAGAAGCCATGGTTGTTGATTAGCAACTCTCAGCATCCTTGTCTCGAACTTGTACGGTTGTGTATCTTTAGACCATTTTTATGTTTCTACATTTAGCTTTTTTGATGTTTAGCAATGGGTGCTGCAGCATAATCTCTAAATACAATTGCTCTAGTCTGACACTATTTCAGATGCATCAGTGAAATTTTGGAATTTTCACATACTTACAAGGGGAAGGAGGATAATTAAAAGAGGGAGGGGGGATGGTCTATGCTCCTGGCTAGGACTGATAACCGAGCTTGAACACATGGCTTTTCACTATTTCTTTCCAGAAAAGGTTGCTCATTCAGCCCAGCGGACCTATTGTTTATGCGGCAGTGCAATGCAGCTGAAAATGAGCCGAGCTCTGGTTCGATTATCGGCCCTACTCCTAGCTAATGGGTTGAACTTCCTAGTCTGGGCCATTCGACCTCCCTGCAATCTCTCCTGCATTATTTCTTGACGTTGATGGTTTGGATTAGTATAGAAGTGCATTTTTGTTGGTAGCAACAAATGCATTCCCTTCTTAGACGGACTAAAATTGTTGGTTTAGTGTTTTCTGGCAAACCAAAACTTCTTACCCTCTTGCATTCATGATATCTATATGTTGGTCATTGCAACAAACCAGATTTTTGGGGCAACAATTAACAATTATAGGAAAAATGTTATTTAGAGCTTAATTTGGGAATTTCGTTAATTACCATTGTTGAATTAAAAGTGGGCTCTATCTGATGTTTAGAACTCACAATAATTCAACGGCTACATTTAATTAGTCTCAAAATCAAGTCCCTATAGCATTGTTCAACTGGTAGTCCATGGTCAGCTAGGCCTTCGCAATGGGCCGGGGCTGCTCATAATTTTTTAGTCCATAACCTGCCTGTGGATCGGGCCTTTGGGTTTGGACTGGTCAACAGGCTGGGTTAGGCTTTCCTGTGTGGAAAAAATTTAAGGCCAATAGCCAGGCCACGGCTAGCCTATTGGGCCAAAATGTGGGCTAATTATGGATCAGGCTTTATGGCCCAGTTTTTGGGCCTGAAACGGGCTTTTTTTATGTAAAAATTACAAAATGACAAAAATTAATAAAGTATAAAATGAAAAAATAAATTAACGAAAAAAAATTCATATTAATTGAGTGTGGGTACTCTCAACAACATCTATCCAATGTTTGAACTCTAACTTCTCCGAATTAGAAAGTTATGAAAATCAATTTAGATACAAAAAATAAAAAATGAGCTTCAAGTGATTAAATTGTGGTGAAGAGATATTGAAATAATGAGGGAGGGTTGAGGAAAAGTTGTTTAATTTTTGTTAGGGGTGTTATAACTGTAATGTTATAATTGGTTGCGCTAATGGGCTGACTAACAGGCCAGCCTGTTGGGCCCCGGCCCAAAAATCCAGCACAAGCCCTACCTGCCGGGCTAACAGGCTATCCACAGCTGTCACGTGTACAGGCCAGGTGGCCTGTAGGCCATTGGGCTGCCAGACTTTGAACAGCCCATTGGTCTTTGGGTTTGGGCTTTTTGCTGAGGCCTATGGTCAGCTCGGGCAGGATAATTTTCTTGTAAAAATTGGGATTGAGTCTTCTTAGATGAACTTATAATGATTTGAATCTGTTATGAAAACTTATTTGGTGATAAGTCCATTTTTTATTTTACTAATAAGTATTTAAGTCTACAATTTTTTTAAATCTCAAAAATACCCTTAACAGTGTTATTGTGTTCAATTAAAAAAACCTTAAAGACCTTGAAAATAGCTTTAAATTAATTTTTTAAATTAAAAATTATTATCCCTTAAATTGCTCCTAAATTAAAATTCAAATTTATATTCTCTCTCTCTCTCAAAAAATCCTCTCATTCAATAACAAATACAAATCTTTACAATAACAATTACAAATCGTAATGTAAAATTTATTTTTTTTCTTCAGAGTAACATCAATTTTTTTATGTATAGTAACACAACGACTTCAACAAAACTCAAAAGATATATGTTGCACTATAAAATTAACGAAATATATTTTTACACAATAATATCAATGAAATATTTTTTCCTTCACAGTAACAATAATTTTTCCTTACTTTTCACAAAATACAGTTCACAAATAAAAAAATTACATTATTTAGAGTAGTAAGACATAATCGCCAGTTAAATTAGGACACTCATCATCACTTGTGAATGTCAAGACATCGAATATGTAAAAATGATTTTCCTCTTTCCTCGTAGTAACATCAACATTTTTCCACAAGTAACAAAATCAAGCATTTTCCAATTGTATTGCACAACAAAAGATCCACAAAAATTGAAACTTATATCATTTAATTTAGTAATAATGAAAAGCATTTTGAAACTAAGAATATAAAAAATAATGAAAATTTTGAAAACTTGGAGGCTTCTTCCTCTAATTATGGGCTTGAATGCTATTATTTTTATTTTCAATTTTGTTTCAATGTTTCATATTGCTATTTTTTTTTTGATGAGCATATTACTATTTTTGTTAAACATGTTACTATTATTATTTTTTTAAATATTAATATTAAATGAACATGTTACTATTATTATTATTTTTAAATATTAAATATTGAATAAACATGTTACTATTTTTTTTTTGTGTTTGAATGATATTATTTCTTGTGTTAAATGATAATTTTTTTTTTGTGTTTAAATGTTATTATTTTTTATTTTTAATTATATATATATATATATAGAGTTTTTAATTTTTACTTTTACTTCACTTCTAAAGAGAATAGATAGTCTGATAAAATTGACAAAAAATAGATTTCATAACAAATAAATTTCTTTCACAAACTTGAGTCCAAACGAGTGCATGTAAAAGGGCCGACCTCCAAATTTCCCAATTTTCTTTGATTGACCCTCAAAACAGTTACTTCCAAGAGTGGCTAATGGAATTGTTACACTTCCAAGATAGAAGCATAAAATACAGGCGAGATTCCTTTCAACGAATTTGGGCCCCTCTCTCCCTCTCTCTATGTGCAAAACTGGCATTGGCAAAATATCGCATTAGCTCCAACAGTGCAAGTGCTTGAACTGAAAGAATACTGGGCACAGGCACCGCCAAAGGCACGCACTTTAAAAAATGCGAACTTGATCATTCAAACAAATTGCAGAAGCGAAAGTCCTTGGACAGCATAATCTTTCCGTTTTGCCAAGCCAAGAAATCAAATCTGTTTACTTCGAAAGCCAATAGATAATAAGAAACAATGTACACGCCGCGATGACTGCAGATAGGATAAGTGTATCTCTTGAGCGCTTCCTTCGGATCGAACCTGTGAGTTGATTAAACAGTGTTACTGGGAAGCAAGTTTATTTTTTTCCTTAGACTGACCGACTGGGAAGTAAGTTAAAAGAACGAAATGCAGTAGCAGAAATGGCTTCAGAATAATACCAATTAGACCACGAATAATAGGAAATTTGTCACTTAATAGCTTCACTTTTCCTTGAACATCACCAAACAAGGACCTTTGGGAGCCCAAGGCTGCTCTTGTTGTTTGAGCTTGACTAATCACATCATCTATCTGCATATATTGTTAGCATTATGTCAGTGATCATGCAATTTAGAAACATGGTTATCGGGTCAGTTGCCACCCCGCAGCAACTGTACAAGCATCATTAGTTGACTGCTTTTTTAACTAAGCCATAATGAATGATAAAAAAAATGATTAAAAGACATTGGGGTATATATTTTGCAAAAGAATATGGAACAGAGATATGCTATCAAAAAGCAAGTTCAGTTTTACATGAGCTATGCTTCCATGTATGGCAGCTCTCTCCCGAAGTAACTGCATTCTTGGAGACATACTTCCGGAGGCCTGCATAAATGCATAGAATAGCATTAAAAAATAAGAAAGATTCAAATGAATATATATATAGATATATATACACTGACATGAGTCTTACTCACCTTATACTCACTGATATCATCTCTTACAGAAGTGAGAAGCTCTGCATGTTCCCTCATTGAGTTTATGTTCCCCTTGGTTCGTCTAAATTCCTGGAGGAATGAATCAGGTTAGCTCAAAAAAGATGATGCACAGAGCCTACAAGCACAGTGGGAATCCTAGAAATCATGCCCTTCGTGTCAAACTATTCAATCACAATGTTGAAAGAACTAGAACAAGTCACCCACTGTGGTAATACAGAGTATATGACTGGATGACTGCATGAGAGAGAGAGAGAGAGATGCACTTTTTGATTCAAAGTACTATTAAATGTACGCTCACTAAACATCAAGTGTTCCTTGAAGGTTCATCCTGCAAATTCTATCCCTGAGATATACTTTCACTGAAACAAGTTGCTCTAAACACTACGTTACTCCCCTATTCTGAAAAATCTAGTAAGCGATATATGTTCAGAAAACATGACAAGTTCTATAAACAAATGGTTGGAAACTCTGTACAGCTCTAAACTGCTCAAGAAAAAGGAAATTGGAAAGGAATAATTTTAGTAAACAGCTAAGATGTTTGATCTAAGTGTGCACTGTTATGTGATTTATATTAATTCAGTGTATAAATTATAGAAGAAAAGAAATCATGGATCTGTGAATATCTTTTTCTTCATTTCCTACTCCCTTATTAGGAGGGTCAAATGTTGCGGGGGAGTGGAGGAGGGGAGGCAACGTGAACTGAGTGAATATTGAGTAATGTTTTACAAGCGAAATAAAAAAAAAAAAAAAGGGAAAAAACCTGGGTAAACTCATGAAGTATGTCCCTATGCCTTGCCAGCTTTTGGGTAACTGAAGTAGTAGGTGCAGCAGATGCAGCACATCGACTCATGGCATCATTTATGTCTAGTAGCTTCTCAAGCAATGATTGAATCTCCATTTCCACAGACTTCCATGACCTACTAGACGCCACAGTTGGTGAACGAGTATCCCCATAACCTGAACCCAGCCATTTAATTATCAGAAAGTATTCACCCAAAGCCAAATTACTCAACATGGGAACAGTGAAACAACAATTATGATCAATAACTTGCAACATTTTCTTACTAACTGATTACTGTGGTTGTAATAGCTCAGCAGTATCTAAAAAGCATATACCACAAATTAACTATCAAAGGATGAATCTAATCGTCTTTGCTCTTCAATCATGTGTTTCTTTTTCTTTTCTATTCCTTCCTTTATACTTGGGAAGTAGAGTAGGCGGAGGAGTGGCACATTTACAAAATGTTACTGTTGCAGCCTACAAAACACTGGATATCCATGCCTGCATGGGGGACAAAAGTTAAAACATGAATGAAATACAAAAATGCCTACAGTGTACTGTAGTCAAGACTCGAGCTCTAGTGCAAATGGTTGAGAGGACAGAGTGTGGCATGCCGTATGTGCAAGTTTTGCAGGATGTTTCAAAACTCAAGCAGGTTGAGGAAGGATTGGGGTGCTGGTCCAGTGCATTAAAAATTGAAAATGGTTGTGAATTGAAGCAACAAAGAAGGGAATGAGGGTTTAGAGACATCATTAACTGCATAAATGTAGTTTAAAGTAAAACACCAGAAAGTAGTCTTTTCTGTAAAGCACCTAGGAGAATAGAACAGAGAGAAAATGAAAGGAAAATATGAAAAGAGAGAAGAGGAAAAAGAAACATGGAAATACAGTCTCCAGACAAGAGATTAGAGTTGTTATTCATGTTTATATTCACTAATTCCAAAGGAGATTATTGCAAACCCTTCCAAAGGCATTAACCTCAAACTAACAGGTAACATTAAAAACTAGCCCTCAAATCAAGTCAATGTCAACTTCTAATTAGACCCTAACACACACAAGCCTAAAAAGACAAAAGCAACTAAACTCTTTCACCACTATATTATAACTATATAAATAATTTTATTTTTCTGATAGAATATTATTAATTAAGAAGAGAAAATAGTATATGAGAGGACAAGGAGTCCTCAAACAAATAGATCAACAACAAAAAGAAGAAACCTAAATAAGATCAAAAACTTAAAACAATAAAAAGATGAAAAAATGACATAATATTGTATTGCTACCGTAATAAGCTGCCACAAAAGTGTAATAGTACCTGATGCAGTAACACGACACAGTATTGCTACCATAACTTGAATATATCTCCTTCTCAATAAAAAAGGGAAAACAATTTAATGCATGACTGTTGTTATGACAATAAAATAACCTGACTCCACCGCAAAATTTCTTTTTCACATCAAAACAGCTCCCTCAGTAGAATGGATCAAAAGCTCAAAATTTTGGCTGTAGTGCATCTTCTCTAACCAAGCACTTGGTCATATAACCTAATAACCATAAATCCATAATGTCCTGTGCAAGTGCGAAAATTATGGGTTCGCTCTGATTGATCTTCAATTCATTATACAGGGTTTGCCTATAGCTTTCTTCAACAAAACTCTATTAACTTACAATCTCAATTAGCAGGGACCCATTATATAGCTGATTTTGATTAATGAAAGCAAAAAACAAATGAATCCTCAAATCATCCTGATAATCACAAGTCATAAAGGAATGGCAATTTCAACAATAAGATCCGTAATTTTGATTAATACCAAGATCAAATGATTACACACACACACACACACACACACAGACTGAGTGAGAACCAAACCACCTTGGGTGAACCTAGTGCCGAGCTTGGCATAGGAAGAGAGCTTGACGTCGAGATCGCCTTCGACTTTGCGAGCCTCTTTCCTCAATTCCTCCCAACCCGATTCCTGCAACACCTCCATATTCAGATCCATCATCATACCATACCATCATCCGAATTCCCAATCCCCGCCATCGCAGATCTGATTGACCCCGACCTTTTTTTCAGTTGCCCCTCCTCCTTCTTCTCCTAAGTTCGTCTTTCTTTTCCGATCAGCAATGCTCGTCTCCGTTCGCTATGATCTGAGAGTTGTTACTTCTGCTATAACGGTTGGAAATACTCGCACTGGATCGCACTTGCTACGATTCTTAATCACTGGTCTGAATCTGATTCAAACAACTTCTTTTCCCATCACTGAACACTCCACCGAATTGAACACAACCTTGCATAGAAAACATGGTAGATGAAGATGGGCCTTCCATGGAAGGAGTAGGGAGGAGAGAGATGGGTACCTTAGCGAAACAGTACTTGGGTTGAAGGAATAGGTCTGTTGAAATTATCCCTAGACATAGTTTTGGGTCTACGTCGTTTGGGTTGGGTAGACATAGGCTCAGTTCTAGCCCAAACAATAATTAGGTGACTAATATTAATTAGACAGTGTGTGGTTTGGCGAAGGTTGTGTATGGGCTGGTTCGGTGATAAATTTTTTGGGTTGGGCCAGCCCTAGGTCAGGTTCCATCTCACGAAAGTGACGGGCCTGAACGGGCCTTCGTGAGTTGTAAGGGTATTTAAGTGCTTTTACATAGTTGGAAAGTTTAACATAAAAGTTTGTCCTTAATGTTGATTTTCTGTACACAATGCCATGAATTTTGAATTACAGAAAAAATAAAGTAAGAGAAGAAGTTAGAAATGTCAAGCACTTATTTAAATATAGGCAGCATATTCAAGATAATGATGAAACACAGATGTAAAGTCTGACTTGGTCTACCAAGGAGCCATAAGGAGAAAACCAAGGCCATATATATATATATATATATGAGATTAAATTCATTTAAGATTGATTCAATTTTTATTTATTTTGATTCAATTGTATAAAATTTATCTTAATTTTTTTTATGTTAAAAAAATATCGTCTTCTCTGCACGGCCCCTAACGTTAGATAATTCAATCGACACACTCTCAAATACCAAACAACGTTACTAATCAACACCTACGTCTCTATTTTCTCTCTCTCTCTCTCTCTCTATTTATTTTAATTTTAAATTTTCTATTAAAAGAAATTTTTTTGATATTTAACATATAAATATTACATGATTAAAGTTCGTTTTTTTATATTGCAAAGTGTATTCAAACATTAGAATTATTATTACTAATACATATCTATATTATGAAGTAGCTTACAATTCAAATATCAAAAGATAAACAAAATGACTTTTGTTATTTGCTGTTGAAATCACTTTAAATTTTACTTTAAAGTTAATCTAACGGTTAATATTAACACCTTAAATTTAATAGGGAAAATGAACTCCTAAAAGTGTGTTTGGAGTGACTTTCTAAAAGTACTTTTAAAAATTATTTCTCATAAATATTTTTTTAAAAAATAGTGTTTGAAATCGCTCCACCACTACCGCCACCTCCACCACTGCCACTCCCACCACCATCATCGTCATCGCCGCCACCACCACCCCCACCCCTGCCACGCCCACGCCCACCATTGCTGCCACCGCCACACCCACCACCACCACTACCACCCCCACCACCACTATCACCACAGTCATTGTCACCCACCATAACTATCATCGTCTCCTACCACCACCACTCCTGCCTGTCACTTTTTACCCTCACTATAAATCGATGCTTAAATTCTTTTATCTCTTCTCTATGTTTGTAATTTGAGTTTGGATATGAATACAAATATGTTTATTGTTTACTATTTTTTATTATTATGTTTTTAAGAACAGACAATAACTAGTAGATATATATATCATCTTGAGGTAAGGTTTTTTGGGAAGGTAAAAAAAAATACCTCAAGATGATATATATATCACTAATAATAATTACGCGTGTAATACACTCTTCAATACAAAAAATTGAGATGTTACTTGTATATATATCATCTTGAAGTAAGTTAAAAAGTTAAAAATGAAATTAAAAAAAAAACCTGTCAAAAAAATTTGAATAATAGGATTACAGATTTATAATGACTAATATTTCGAGGTCCCAAATTAGTCTCCCAATAAATTTTTCGACTAATCTACTTGCATGCATGATATTGTGAGTGATTACATGCATGTCAAATTAACATAAATATTATTGATAGTGTGTTTAGCACAGTTGATTACAGGCGAACTCTTTGGGGATCAATGGAGTGTCTAGTTCATTAGTTCAAAAGTTTGGTTAATCCTCTCTAATGGAGTATTTTGTTCTTTGAGAGTTGTCTATTAATTGGGGGAAGGGGATTACATACAGTAGATATACAGACGATTGCTCCATTTAAATTCGAAGGACTTGATCTCTATTTATAGTGTACAGTTGTCTTGCGTGATTATCTGGTATGATCTCTACGATCCTTCCCCAACCAATGCCATCATAGCGTCATCAACGTGATTCCCTTGAAGTGGTTGTAAGTCATGTGTTAGAATATTTAGTTGTTACTAGTTATATTTCTTAAGCATGACGCGACTTTTTGGAGGGTGTCAACTGTCGTTGTCATCACATGCACAAGAGTTTCGTTGCTGAAAATTCCGACTTACACATCTCGAACTAGTGATCATGAGTTGTTTTGGTATTATCAATTATGATTCTCAAAAGACGCATGGTTGGGCTACTACTTTTCGATCATTTGAAAAAAAAAACCGAGAAGAAGACTAGAAATGATGTATTATGTATACAAGTCAAATGCATCTGGAACATTATTATTCATCAGAAAACTGGAGTAAAGAATAGTATATATGTGACTACGAGGAAGTATTCGAAACACACATTATAAATCAGGGCACTTCTCTAATTTTTTTTGTTCAACAGTTAGGAGTTATTCAGGTTAGTTTTAATCCACACTAAGATTAAAATATTCATAAAAAATAAATTTTTTACATAATTTGATCCAAAAAATTGTTTAAATAATAACAAAAGCGAACCGTAAATCCAGAGGCGACTTCTTTAACTTTGTTCCAAAACAAAACTCAACTACTCTTTTTGTCTACCAGGAGTATTATATATTCTTGTCGAGGGTTGTTAAACCCATGCAACTATTAACAAAGAAGAGTCACCCAATTGCAAAGAAGTCCGTACAAATGTTAGAAAATGATGACAAGCGCAAACAAGTGGTAACGACTTACTTATTGGATTAAAACAGTCAAAGAAATGTTTTTCAAGAGTCCCATCGTCGGTCTGGAAGTTGGAAAAAATGGCAATCTAGAAACAAACAATTAGACATAGGACACCCATTACGTTGTTGATAACAGGACGAAGTTAGAAAATTGATATTCAATGAAGACTTTAGTTTAGTGGTTGAGTCAGTATTCTTGCGAACGAAAGATTTTGAATTTAATATTTCTTATATTCTCTAAGGACTAGTCACTTTTATTATTTAGAGAATATGACCTTAAATTAGTTTAAATTACGGTGACTAATTTAAAATTCGAGGAAATAGTTAGTGTAAATCTAGACACCCAATAACAAAAAAAAAATCAATATTCATAATGTATAAAAGCAAAAAACAACAAAAAAAGATTAAAAAAAAAATCATATTTATAGCTATTCATAATTGACCCAAACTATTTTATATTTTAAAATCATTGCATGATATCAATATGAAAATGCATTTCTCTCTACATACACAAATTACTTTATAATGACATTATTTTTTACATGGTACCAAAATAATCTCATTTGTTTTTTGAATTTACAAAATGGGCTCAAATATGTCTAAAAATTTATCCGAATGTGTCGAAAACATGTACAAAAATTGAAATATGATTGTACTATTTAATACAAATAGAGTGGGCATTCCTTAAAATCATTAAGAAATTATTTAGATATATGTAAATAATATTGAGGATAAAAAAAAATTGAGAGTGAACATGTGCCCACACTAGTCATTGAATAGTGATTGGAAAATATTTTTTTAATATCATACTTTTATTTTTTGACTAATTAAAAATGTATCATGTGTATGATTTTTTTTATTTTATAATTAATAATTATAGATCATTTAATTTAAAATTGATGATTGAGATTAATAGAAGCAAGGTACCGACCTGTTTAGTGTTTTTTTTTAAACTTTTATAAAATAAAGAGTACCATTTAATCTAAATATATTTAAACATCTTAAAAAACTTTTAATCATTTTGAAACATCGATGAAAACAAGATGAAATATATTGAAATATTCTGAAATACATCAAAATATATTGAATCATTGAAATTGTAATTCGACCACTGATTTGTTTCAGTTTTCTTAAAAATGGTGACGTTTAGGTATTTTTGAAATAAAATTTTAATCCTGGCATATTTCATATTTCACCAAGGAGGCTAAATCTATGCTGCCCAAAAGGTTGCCAAAAAATATGTACCAAATGACGTGGAAATTATAGTTTAAGACACTTCAAGGTATAAAAAAATAGTTTGACGAGTCTGATTGTTAAATTTTAAAAATACGTAATATTAGACATCAATTTTATCATACAATGATTTTATCTGAAAAAATGTCAAAGCATTAAGATTGAGGAAACGAAATTTAAAACCTAATTTATAATATTGTCTAATCCCAAAAAATTAATAATATAAGATACAGACAACCTGGAATCAGACCAAAATCTTTTTTTAAGAAACAAAAAGGCAGAGAAGATCATATGAAGAAGAGAGAAAAATACTATTAGATCAAATAAAGCAGAGAAAAAACTACTATTTAAAAAAGGGAGTCCGCTTTCATAAGATTAATCACAAGTAAGATGAACTGTCCAAAAAAAAAAAAGAAGCCCACAAACTTAAAAGTCAACTAGATATGTTTCGTATAAATTAGTTTGTAATTCCTACGTAGCAAAACTCATCTTCCAAACCGGTGGGCCCACCCATTTTGAACTGATGCACGCACTACGTGTCGTTGATTGCATGCCTGGCCCAGGTGGGCCCACCTGTTCGGTCTTGACCGAACGTACAAATCGAATTGTACGAATTTTTTTAATATCTAGTCTGTAAGAATAAAAATTTATTTTTATTTTCATGAAAAATCTAATCCCCAATATATGATTAATTTTTCATTAATATTAGGTTGAATTATCCATTGTTAATTATCACCAATCGTATCCACCATCACCACAACCACTACCTCGTCTTTACCTCGATCGTCATCTCCACCTTACCTCAGTTGCGATAAAATTTTGAGTCTGAGATCCTGGGTTACGTCTGCATTTGAGTAAGATTTTAAGTCTTTGTCTTAATTAAAGAGAGTAGGTTCAACTTTCGGTTTAAGACTAATTTGGGTCCTAGCCTAGGTTCAGGTTAAGGTTCGAATCAAGCCTAAATTTATTGCGAGAATTAAGTTAAAGTTCAAGTTTTGAGTCATGTAAATTATTCTAGGATGAAAGTTTTGTTAGAAAAAAAAAATAGTTTTAAATAAATTTATTTTGAGCAATTTGAGACTTAAATAAAAATAGAACCCACACCTCAAAATTAGTGGGATTAAGGTTAAACGAGTTATCTACCGTAAGAAGATTAACATGGTATATTTATTTGTCTACAATTATTAAGATTTGAATGAAAAATTATATCTCAAAGTAACATATTTGAAGTGATGAAATAAACTAAAATTGGTGTAGTAAAATAAGATTTGTTCTACATCGGAAGAATACCAACATTTTGGTGAGTTAATATACTTTTAGTTGATGTCATGAGTTGGGCCTCAAGGAGTACTACACTTATGTAAGTAGAACGAGCGTCTATACTACTTTGGTTATTACACACACGCGCACATTATCCTCGCTCGCCACAACTGGGCTTGGCTTGGGTTTTTGTCAAAAAGAAATAATTTTTTTAAACAAAATTTATTTAGAGCGATGCGGGTCATGGGTCAAATCAATTGAATCCAAACGAGAATTAAAATTCCAACCGAAATTTAAATTTAAATCGAATTTTAAATTTCTTCTCGTTATTTTCTTTGAACTTCGCTCCAAAAGAGTTCTAGGTTCATTCCAAGATGTGTCTCTTGCCTGTTCAGATTAAAGAATGTCTTTTTAATTTGAACAGTGACAACCCATACCTTTTTTAGGCAATCTAAACAGCCACCAAAGATTTATAAATAGACTATCCTTTTGTCATTTCAATACATTCCATTCTGAATTCCAGTTTTTAAATTTTTTCTCTCTGCGTGCATATTGTTAC
Source organism: Ilex paraguariensis (assembly GCA_963454935.2). NCBI lineage: Eukaryota > Viridiplantae > Streptophyta > Magnoliopsida > Aquifoliales > Aquifoliaceae > Ilex > Ilex paraguariensis. The sequence goes on from CAUOFW020002536.1 coordinate 74,332, forward strand.
ACTATTATTTTGGTTCGATTTAAGTATAAACACAAGTTGTGTTTGATAGAATCTTGAAGATTGAAATACTGCTTGTTCAAAAAGATAAAATTTATTCAATCTTGGGAGACAGTTACTCATTGACCTTAAGGACGGAGAGGGAACAAATCTGTATTAAGAAGATTGTGTTTCACAATACTTGGATTAAAATTGTGATTTTTCTTATTTATTGTTCGTGCTAATTTGCATCCATGTGACTGTATTGATTTTGATTTCTACACATTTTATTTAAATTAGTGCATAAATTAAATTTTATACAATTTAATATAATCTAATCATATCCATATTTTCCATAACAAAGTTCACCCAAAAGAACTGGTGTTTCAAGGGAAATGAATCCTTTTGCATGGCCTAGTGTGATCTGAGTTTGACGTTGATGTAATTTATTTTCATACTCTTTATTTATATCCACTAGAAACAATAAAAAATTTATTTGAAAAACCAATTCGATTAATATAACTCAATCTAGCTTGTTTTTATCAAATTACACTGATGATATTTCGACATTGAAGTTTTCATCAAATTTGATAAATTTTAGCATTGAATTTTTTGTTAAATTTGAATTTTTTTATCAAATTTATTTAATAATTACTCAATTTCCACATACATATATATATTTTGATTTGATGTCAACCGCTCGTGGATTAGAATCACACATAAAAAACATAAATAATCACTTTATTTCTTAATTCTGAAACCTAAGATATCGAATTCAAATTTAAATTATTAATACAAAATATTAATTAATATTTAATTAATTAAATTTAAATCAAAAATTCCATTCATCGATAAACATAATGACAACAACAGAGTCGTCATACCTACCAAAGCAAGCACATTAAATACCAGGACCCAAAAAAGTATAATTTAATCTCAAAAAAAATTACTATAAATATTGGTATTCTGGTCCCCTTCTCCTTCGCCCGGCCCCCCCCTCCACCCCCCCCCAAAAAAAAAAGAGGAGTCTTCCTCTAACAACCCAAGACCTGGTCAATGCCATTTAATGTACAAACGCATATGTATAAATGTGCCAAATACGTGGCACGTTCAAAGCCTACTTGTAAATGGAAACACCGTGTGATTGAAATTGTTCAGCTGTACCCTCCAAATTTGAACAAACAAATTACCATTTTGTATAAAGCTAAGTTAAAAATTTTGATCATTGAATAAGTAGTGGGTCTTAATAAATATTTAAATTTATAGTGAAAATAATAGTTAAAATTATCAAATTTAATTTTTAAATCTATTTTTTAAATCTATGTAGCATTACTTAATGTTCAAGCCCAATCAAAATCCAGCACGACAACTCTCCAAAACCTCAAAACGTGTATAGGATGATCTCCGCTACCAAACTTTAGTATAAAAGTGGAAGACGTACAGTATATCTCTATATTTCAAAAAATTACAACAAACCCCATAGTTTTTGAATTTACAATATACTCTCTTTGAGTGTGGTTTTTTTTATTAGGTTACTCTCTCTTGATTAGGGTTGTTAATTAAATTAAGTTGTTCAAGTTCGGTTCGAGTTCTATTTTTTTTTAAATAAGTTAAATTTAAATAATTTTTTAGATTTGTTTGAAAAATAAACCCAATAAGTTTGACTTGAATTTAACAAACTTAACTCGTTCATATACAAATACTCGGGTTTGGTTTAGATTTAGTTTGTTTACGGATCATTAAAGCTCGACTTGTTTAAAATCAAGTCGAACTTTAATAATTTTTAAGAATCAATTAAAATAATAAATTTTTTAGGTTGGACTCAAACTTATTTGACTATCAACCCTACTCTTGATCAATGATTGAATAACAAAATGCCCTCCATCTCTTGAGCTAGCGTAGGTTTGGGAGATTGAGATTTGTGGGTCGAATGAGAATTTGGGAATTTATGAAAGAGAAGTTAATTGGGGGGTTACAAAAAAGGAGTCCAAGTCGCTTAACAATATGTGATATTGCGTCTAGTTGATTGAATTATTCAAGAGAGATTCATTGGATCGTTTTGTTTTTGTGGGGGGAGGGGGGGAGATGATGGAGGAGAGAGAGTATATTCTCTCCAGTTGGCAACTTTTAGATCCATAGAATTTGCCAGTTTAACAAAAGAATAATGCAAGTGTACCCGATGGTTTGATCAATTATTTGTCTTTGTACTTTGTACTTATATGGCTTTGTTGTAATATCTCGCCGTTCCAACCTTATCAACAACCTAGTTGTACTCTCTCTCTCTCTCTCTCTCTCTCTCTCTCTCTCATATGAACGCATAGAAATGTAGCTTTCTCTCTCATTCTATATTTTCTTCTTCCCATTAAATCGCGTGTCGACCATTTCAAGTGCCCCTCGCCTACTCTTCACCTTCCTCTCTCTTTGACTTGTATAACCCTCCCTCCTTTATAACCCCCACCATACCCATCTTCTTAGTTTCTCAGCCTACCCATCTTCACCACCCACCACCAGCTACACCGCCATTAAAGCTTCTCTCTCTCTCTCTCTCTCTCTCTCTCAAGCGTTTCGACTGCTGCGAAGTGGAAGATAGGAAACTTTTCGAATGAAAATCTCATATTGTAACGGCAAAACCCAGCATGTCAAATATACCCACCTCTCTTTCTGAAAACTGTCTCACTCTCTTTCGCTTGGCCATGTACGTCGCTGACCCTTGGCCTTTTTCTTAGAACAAAGCTCTTCAAAACTCTCTCTCTCTAAAAGCAATTCTTCTGCATATTCTTCTAATTAACCTCAGCCATGAAAAAGATCCGAGGGTTCTTGCTAAAACATCGGGTCACCACACTTTTCCCGTGCGTCTTCCGGCGAAACCGATCACCGTCGGTGTACCGCCGGTTGGACTCACTTCATATACGCAAGATCCGACCCATTTCCAAACTCTTCAACTGGGCTCACCGGTTAAGAACCAAAGCCAAAGCCATATGCTCCAAGAGTTCCTCTCCGGGTTTGGGCCGTGGTTACGTGCAGATCGGGCAAGACACCGTTGAAGACAAACACGTTCCCGTTCCCAAGGGTCACATGGCGGTGTATGTGGGACAGAAAGACGGTGACTTTGAGAGGATTATGGTCCCTGTGATATACTTCAATCATCCATTGTTTGGGGATTTGCTGAGGGAGGCTGAGGAGGAATATGGGTTCGATCATCCGGGTGGGATTACCATACCATGTCGGATCTCAGAGTTTGAGAGCGTCAAGACCAGGATTAAGGCGGGTCAAAATTCCCGAAAAATACTGACGTGGAATTAATACCATTTGCATTTAGATGGTTTTATTGATGATGACGACGAAAATGCACCATTAGTTGTGCTGATAGTGATATCTAGGTTTTTAATTAGCCAATTTTTATATATTTTCTTTCTTTTTTTTTTGGGTGATACCCTTCTATTGAGATTCACTAGATTTTTTGATTGCCTTAATAAATCATAGTTGTAAATATTTAGAGATTTTTTTCATCCACTCAATTACTTTTTTTTTTTAATAATTAGGAATGTTCAGATCAATTTACACATATTTCAATTAATTTTTTCTCAGTTCTAATCAAAAAAAGATCATTTACAATAAGATTAAGGTATTTATAAGAAATAAATTTTTTATAATCTAATTTCAAAAAATCATCAAGATTCAAATTTAAAACGTCTGAATTTATAATTTATTTTTATTATTAATTGAACTATACTTTAAAATTATTTTAACATTCATCGTCGATGTAAATGTGGAGTAAATTAGACTTGTATTTTAACAATCTTTCTCGATTTATGTGTTTTTAGGGATTTTCAATGGAAAATGACAAATTTAGAAAATTCACCTTAAAAAAAAGACAAAATTACCAAATTTGCCGTCAATCAATGAGTCACCACAAGTGTCATTGTCATCAATGTTGGAAGAAATAGTAAGGAATCTATACAGCCACCATTTGATGCGTGTTGCGAGGCAGGCTGTGCTCACCTCCACTTGATGGGTGGATGAAACACCATAACATTTTACATAAAAAAAAAAAAAATCTACAAATGAGACGTATGAACAAAAATTTAATTTTTCTAAGAGTTAAGAGAAAGATAGTGAAACATTTTCTTCTCAGGCAACGATGATGCGACTTAACATAGATAAATTATAAATTTATACGTCTTAAGTTTAAATTTGATAACTCTAAAATTAAATCATAAAATATTTATCTCTCATAAATATTCTAATTTTGACGTAAATGACTTTTCGTAAATTTATTCAAATACTCTTGATCATTAAACCAAAAAAAAGCTTTGAAAGAAATATGCAACTTGACCCTTCAACTACTTAGGTGCAAGTTAGAAGATAGGAGTAGCATATGCGAAAATGGAAATCTTATTTTGAATCAAAAATTTAAAAATAAAAAATAAAAAATTCTTCAAAGAAACTTCCTTGGAGCCATGTTATTATGATGTAGACAACATTTGGAAAACACATACAAATCACTAAAATTCACACTCAAAATGCGTGAATTTATATCTTTGTTTAAGTTCGATCAGTGCATAAATTCTTGGAAGAAGAGGGAACGAGCCTATATGAAAAAAAAAGTTCAAGTAAATTCAACGACCAGATATAATCAACGGTACGACAAACAATAGTGTCTATACGTTAATTAATTTATAAAATCGACCCATCTCAATTTCACTAAAGGATTTGCAAATGAATGTTAGGCTAGGCCATCTCGAATGGCATGAGCCCAAACCTTGTCCTGCATTAACTGGCACACTTGTAAGGATTCATACACAATGTCCTATTTCTTCCATTGATTCATGAATAACTTCAATCTCTCACCAACAGTGCCTTCTTTCGAAGGCATTTTTAGGTAATAGAAAAATGGAGCACGAACATTGAAGGATCGTGTGATCGTAAAAAAAGACGAGAGATTTAAAATTCATTGCTAGTAATAAAAAGAAAAATCGTGATTTCAAGACTTAGTCTGAATTTCGATATATTAGTAAACTGGAAGATTGTTAAAATGGGATGCTAGAAACAACATTTTATTTTGATTTTCAAAAAGTATTAATATAATTGTATTATGGATACATGTTACTTATTTGGTTGTTGTATTAAAAATAGATGAATTAAAAAAAGTAATTCAATCTAATAAAATACAAATTGACAAAAGACAATATTAAATAAGATATTAGAATAATACATAATTTTATATAGTATCTGACAATACACAACATTGTTATAGAAAATGTGTATATAATTAGACTATATTAAACTGTATAAAGTCTAATTTATGCACAAATTTAAATAGAATGTATAAAAATCAAAATCACTGCACTTACATTGACGCAAAACAACACAAATAATAAAATCTAGAAATCCAAAAATTCAATAATAAAAACAATAATCTAAACTCTGTGTAGTTACAGTTTTCTTTAGATAGATTTGCTTCCTCTCGATGCTTAAGCTTGATAATCAAGTATCTCTCAAGATAGGACATCTTTTGTTCTTAAAGATGCAACACTTCAATCTCTAAGACTTTAACGAACACAATTCTGTGTTTATAGTTGAATTGAACTTGAAATAATAGTGCAACAATATGTAGACAGAGAGAGAGAAGAAAGACTGAATACTTAATTCAGAATTTTGGATAACTGAGGGAACTAGAATAAGATAACAATTTTTGAATTGTTCAATAATATGTTTTGAGAGTGCAATAAATCACCTATTGATAAACGCACTAGTGGCTCTTTATAAATGGTGTAACCATATGTAATGGTAACTTTTAGTCCAAAGGGTATTAATGGTAATTTTTTTTAAAAAAATACAATCATTTGAAATATTATCTTTTAGTCTAAAAGATATCAATTATGATTTTATGAAAAGTTATGACTATTTATAATGGTATATGTTAATCAAAAGGAGTAAATGATAATTTTATGAAAAGATGTAACTATTTGAATTTGTGTATTTAACCAAAAGTCACCAATTTTGAAATAATAGTCTTTCATGTTATATTCACTTCACACATTTTCAATTGCTCCCAAAAGTTACTAAGATTTTAACAATTTCTTATTAAATTCTTAATGATTTTTTTAAAATAAATATATCATTATTTCTAACAATATAAACATTGAATAATAATTATTTAATCCAATCAATTGTTTGGTTAGATAATTATTTTATTGTATTAATGTTGAATTAATAAAAATATCCTCAATCAATGTTTATTATATTGATAACAACTTGATTTTATTAGTTGGAGGATTATAATAATAAATATGTAGAATAATACTTTTGAGTTAGAAAAATATCTCCATAATATATGTCTATCGTATAAAAAATACACAATAAGTATATATTTTTGAAATTAATACGATATCAAATTTACTTATTAAATAAAATATTAGACTCGATTAAAAAAATAATATAATTTAATATTTAATTTCCTCATAATATATCTATCAAACGTGTCATGTAATATTCAATTTTCTATCGTAGTATTATCTTATACAGGTGTGGGGATAAGGATTGCAACTTGTGAGGACTGGACCATTGGCTTCAAAGTCCAATTGAGAATAATTACACGTTTGTAGAGCACAAAGTTGGATGTTACAAGTTGAAGTGTTACCGAAGGATTAGGTAAAAACGACGTCACTAATATGGTCTCAACTTCAAGGGTATTATAGGAGGGCTGATAATATGCTTAATCTAACCTCCAATTGTTGAGGAAGACTTCAGTGTTGACGACGGTATTGTACCAAAAATTAAAATTTTTAAGGGTAAGTTATAATTTTTTGAGAGAATTTTACATTGCACCCCAAAAGATTTAAACTTTCTCACTTTGTACCTTTAAAAATGAGATTTTTTATATTGTACCTTCAATGTATTAAAAGTATGGTAATGTGACTCTTCTGTTATTTTTTGTTATTTATTCTGTCAAAACCCACTCCATTAAAGTTGACGGAATAAGTAACAAAAACTAACAGAAAATTACGTTGCAATATTTTTGATACATCGAGGGTGTAATGTGAACAATTTAATCATTAAGAGTGTAAAGTGAGAATTCTTAAATCTTTTAGAATGAAAAGTGAAATTTGCCCTAATTTTTTGGGGTATAAGTTATAATTATAATAAATATGATCATGATAAAAGTTAATAACATTTAAAGCTTAGGTTACAACTTCCAAAACTGAAGTTACACTTTTTAAAAATGAATTTATAATTAATTAATATTATTCGTGATCAATTAAAATATTTTATGATCGATTATAAATAATTTCAATTAGTTATAATTTTATCCTTAAAAGATATAACTTGACATTTAAAATTATAATTTTTGATAAAATATTAATTTTTTTTCTTTTGCTACCGTAGCACTATCCTTGATTGTCACTCTTAATAAAGTTGAATTATGATTAAATTAAACAGTCGCTCCTTTTTAATGGGTCAGTACAAATCAGTTACATTCAATACGAACACGATTGAACACAAACATCCGCGATAATATATTATTTAACGATGAAAATAGAAAAAATGACTTAATTGAGGTAAAATTGGTAGTAAAGAGATTAGATTAGGATTATTGAAAGTTTAGAGACCAAATTAAAATCAAAGACAAAATTGAGGGACTAACTATTATTTTTACCCTCAAAATTATTATGAAGTAGATTGAAGTCACAAACTAATTTGGTGATATTATAATAAAATGTGGTTGTTTGAAACCAATTACAATATTTTAGACCCGATCCCAATATATATTTTTTTTATTGTAACTTGTCAAAAATTATAATTTATTAAGATTAAGTTATAATGTTTTTTAAGTGTAAGTTATAACTTGTAAAAAATATGATCGATTGTAAAAATTATAACTTTTAAAGGTCAAGTTACAATTTATAAAACAGTAGTTACAACCGATCGATCATAGGCTTTCTTTGATTAATTGTGACTGCTTTTTTCAAAGATATAATTTTCAAAATGATATCTTTTTTTTTTTTCCCATTACCGTAGACTTTGCCCCTTACCTCTTAGTCCGATGGGACGTCTATGCATAGCATTGTTCCATGGAACATGGAAGAATGAACTTACAACCAATATGTGCATGTGGTGACCAATTCAACCCTCACTGGTTCAATAATGGAGCTAGAAACTTTAAAGACGAAGAGGAATACAAAATATTAATGTATAAATTAAATATTAATTTTTGCGATTTAGAAGGCAATGGCCCTTGTAGCCTCAATGCAACCCCGCCCCTGTTTAATGCTAAGTTAAAATAAAAACAATAAGATGAAGAAGTTGATGGTGTGTGAAATGTGATTGAGCAGTCTTTGTATACTGCTGGGTTTGATCTGAGCTATAAGGCTCTTGGAAATAATGGTGCAATTCAGGAATAAGGGATGATTTACACGGAAGAATTATAGTAGTTTACCAGCTCAGGAGCTCAGCTAATCTACTTTTCAATAGAATCTCTTACTACTAAAAATTGTATTGAAGATGACCCAGGAAATACACAATCTTTTTAGTACTATGCTGGTTCCCTTGCATCGAAGTGAGGACATTATATAGTATTTATAGCATAGTTCTTAATTCTATAGGGTCTGCGCCGAGATCTTTGCCTTCCTTTAGGAATATCTCGCTTGATTTTGAGAAACGGTTTAGACAGTTGAAGATCTTGCGCCTAAATTGGCGTTTACTGCCGTTGAGGGGGCGTTCTATGGTTGTCAGCTTGTCTTCCACTCAATTTCTTCTTGGTGCAGGTGAAGGGAGCCCTAGGTCTGGACCTCTAAACTCAAGCTCTCTTAGTTGAGCTCTCTTCCTGACCTTAACTCTTGAGCTCAAATTTAGAATTTCTTCTGCGTATCATCATAAGTAAATGATTGTTATGTTGTTTAACAATTTGAAATTCAATCTGAATATCTTAATTTTAACAAATTTTACATAAAATTTAACTATATTTTTTTTAAATAATTACTTAATTTCTTTAGTTTTTATATAAAAAATATATAAATAATTCGGATTCAAATCCGTGAAAAAAAAGATATTGAATTTGAATTCAGGTTTGAGTTCGAATTATTGATAAAAAATATCAATTCATATCTGACTAAATTGGAATCAAAATTTGGTTCATTGATAGCCCAACAATGATTGCTTATTTGAAAATTATTATTATTATACCTCTTAAAACATCAAAGGTTTTTGATGAAATAAAAATGTTAGATGTAAAAGTTATCGTTTGCTAACCTTGTTTTAAGTTTTTTTTTTTGCTTTTTAATGGACTTTTTAAGTAGTGTTTATTTTTACATATTTGTATTTTGTTGTTTTTTTCTTGTCCCGGCTTCCTCCATCCTTTCAATTTTAGTCACGTGTATAGTATGCAAATATACAAATGGATGCCAAAAATCTTATAGGTCTACCACTTTTATAGCATAGTAATCAAATACATTTAAAGTTAGGATTTTAAACCTTACAAGTCTACTAAATATTTTCAGCCGTTTATTTAAATTTGATCCGAACCCAAATTCGTTTAAATGGATATAGACCAATATTTTCATTTGTTTATCTGAATATGATCCGAACCCATTTAGATATGATAAATCAGATATAGATATAGATATAGATATATAAAAATTCAATCTAATATATATATAGAATATACAAATTTATTGATTATTTATATTTGATATTAAAAAAAAAATTATTTGTTGAAATTTTGGTGAAATATCATTATGAATCGGATCAGCTAATTGAATCGGATGTCTGAATTATATGCAAATTCGAGTATGAAATAATATAATTCTATCCATCGGGTAAAGGGATTGAATATGATAACAAATTTTTTAAAGAGATTTGGATGGATCCGAATTTGATCCGTTGCAACGCCTAATTTCAGTCACAGTTATATATTTGGGGCTAACAAGTAGTTTTTTTGGGCCAGTTAAAATGTTGTTACCACTTCCATTCGGATCTAGATTTTTTCAATTACTTTTTTACACAATTTCATTTAATAGTACATCACTCACTGTATATGGATTAAACTATATTTCAACCAATTATCATAATACATCCATAATCGATAGTTTCAAATCATAGAGTCGAATTTAAGATCTCGAACTTTTTATTGATTTTATGGCTTCCTATCTACCTGGGTTTTGGTATATTGCTGCTTTCATTGGTGGTGGTAGGCAAGTAGCAACTCTTCTGGATCTATATAACTCTTTAATGTAATTATGCTTACAAGAACAAATTGAACCATTTGCAGTAGGAATTAGATGCTTTTATAGATACACCCTTGCCTCGAATATATTCGAACCCACTAAATTGTTATTGTTGCAATCACTCTATAGTGTTATAATCCAAATGGTATAGTTTTTTTCTCATCCAAACTTGATTTTGTAAGAAAATAAAACAGAATATGATCAAATTATAAACGAAGTTATAAGTAACCCAAGTCCAAACACTATAATACTTGGCTCGGTAGACTTGAGCTCTTGTTGTTGCTAATGCCATATGTAATTTGTGCCCAAAAAATGACGAAATAGTATCTCTCCCTCCAAATTGAACTATTACGAATTCAAGTATCATTGGAAATGAGCTTTTTTTTAGAAAAAATAAAAAAATTTACTCAGAGTCTTAGCTTGAGTTCGAGTTTGTAATTAAAAAACAAGCCTAGTCGAGCTAAACGTAAGAGGAAAAATCTAAACCCCATATCTAAAATCTAGCTAGAGTTGAGCTTAAGCTTGTGATAGTCAATTCGACAGAGTTTCTAGTCTTTCTTTGAAAGTAAAGTTGTTTGTTAATTTTTATGACTAAAGGTACTGAAAAAAGAAAAAAACTTGTGGACAAGATGATCTACTTAGAGAATCTACAAGTAGGTCCATGAAGACTGCATAAAAAAACCCCCCAAAAGCAACCACTCTCATTCATTCTTTCTCACACCAAGAAGCCAATGCATCAAAACAAAAATCAAATAAGAGAGGAACATGACACATTGGAAAAGAACAAGAAACAAAAAATGTTGAGAAGCCTTCACCAACACTCTACTCACTGCCCCATCTTACCTCTACTGAGACTCTCTTCTCTCCTCTTTCTCTTCTCTCTCCTCACTAACCATGGCCACCTTGTCAAAGCTCACATCTTCATGTATGCAGGCTGTTCTCGAGAAAAATACCAACTCAATTCACCCTTTGAAACCAACCTCAACTCTTTACTATCTTCAGTTATTAGCTATTCATCTCAGGCCTTATATAACAGCTTTGCTCCTGGAAATGATAGTTCTACATCCCCGCAAAGCGCGGTTTTTGGTTTATATCAGTGTAGAGGTGATCTAAAGGCAATTGACTGTTCCAGATGCATTTCAAGTGCTGTTAGCCAAATTGGGTTGGTGTGTCCTTACACATATGGGGCTAGTCTGCAATTAGATGGTTGTTTTGTGAGATTTGAGCACACAGATTTTCTGGGAAAACTGGACACAAGTCTTAGATACAGAAAGTGCAGTAGAAGTGTGAGTAATGATGTGGAGTTTTTTCGGCGAAGAGACGATGTTCTCGCTGATTTGCAGGGTGCAATAGGGTTTAGGGTTAGTTCTTCAGGTTTGATTGAAGGTGTTGCACAGTGTTTGGGGGATTTGAGTGCAGTGGATTGCTCTTCTTGTCTTTCTGAGGCTCTTGTGAAGTTGAAGAGTTTGTGTGGATCTGCTGAGGCATCGGACGTGTTCTTGGCGCACTGTTATGCTCGGTACTGGGCATCTGGCTACTATGATGCTTCTTCTGGTAATACTCATCTTTTTCCGCTTAAAGTTTCCACCAAAATCACAATTTTTACCTCTCCACTACAAGAATTAGGACATTATGGGACAAGTCTTTTGGGACATTTGTGTTTACCGTCACAAAAAAAACGTATTTTGAAGGAAGAAAAAATTCGTGACAATAATACTGTCACAACAGAGTTATTTGGTGTTGCAAATATTATTTGTGATGACTCGTCGCCGTTATAAAGACTTTTTGAAATTTCACGTATATTGACAATTAATGCCACCATAATAAGTGGAGTCTCAAAAACAATGGTCCGTCTCAAATATTATTAGAGATAACAAATAAATCTTTGTGACCGTGAACACAATTGCCACAAAAAATTTGTATCAAAAGACCTTAATTCTTATAAGAGTAATGTCTATCCTTGCCAATTTTGCTAGTGTTAGCCTGACTCGCCAAGTCGATACAAAATATATACAGATTTTTCGGATATACAATCAATCTAAATGGGTTGGATTATAATAGGTTGACTGACCGAATTCATTTACTAAATGGATTGATATGACTAGAGTTATGTATGATTATAATGGTTAGTGTAAGCACTACTTGTTAAACTGATACAAAAATATATCAGGTATACAATCAATCTAAATGGGTTGTATTATAATTGGGTTGATTGACCAAATTCATTTAGTAAATGGGTTGATATGACTACAGTTATGTGTGATTATGCTTGAACAATTTATAACAAATACAAATACTCATTACTACTATATATTAATAAGTCCGATTTAAGTTAAATTGGCAAATAAGATAGGCCAAGATCCGAACTTGACGTCCCATGAAATCTATGTTCATCTTTGTTCAAGGCAGGACACATTTGACCCCAATGTTATAGTGGCTCTAGCTAATGTTGCCAGTGGTCTAAGACTATCGAATGAGGACTACCTACAAGGGCACCAACAACAACCCAGCCCGAAGGATAAAGTCTAAGGCCAGTGAACAGATAAAGATGTGAACTTCATTCTTTTTTAGCATTTTGACCACTTTAGTTTACTGGAGAAAGAAAAAGAACCCACCCTAAAAATATTCAAACCCAAGGGGTCAAGAGCTAATTCTTTTATAAAGCATAAAGCCTTCTTGTTGGGGGGGGGATGCTACTTTAATTAATGCTTCCGTTTGGTCACATAAGGTCTTGTCATTTCTCCCTTCCATTTTTAATCTTCTCATTTCTTTTTCCCTACTTATGCTTTGCTTTGTTGTAAGTTACCTTTGATGTTTGGCGGAGGTCTTAATTTGGTTTTGTGGTTGCCAGTCCGAGACCAAACGAAGGGTTATAGTAAAACTTAAATTTTAAATGGATAAAATTGAACCTAAAAACATTATTTAGCTCTTGTTTTTGATAAATGTATTTGGTTAATACGACATTTTCCCTCAACAAACTACAAAATAAATAGAGAGAAAACTTTGAATAGGGCTGTTTATCCAAGCCAACGGGTAGGAATTTTTGAATTCCATGTTCTGAGTCGATGAGTAACAAAAAACTATTTCTTTGGTCAACCTTACCCGGAGGATAATATTCCGAGCCGAATTTCGTCCAAAAAATTGGCTTGGAAGGTCCGGTAAGAATGCAGAATGCCTCACAAATTTTTAAACTTTAAGTTATTAATTTTTGTGTCATTTTAACAACTCAATTACCAAATTTTTGGTCTATTTTTATAACTAGATTGTTAAAATATAATATAAAAATATGTAAACTAACACAATAAACTAATAAAACTAAAAAAAACACAATAAATCTGATTAATATGCTCTCGAATACTCTAAAACAACAAAAATAAAACACAATCATAAGTAATATACTTCCTAAACGATATTGTTTTATGACGAATACAATAACATCATTTTATAACACACATTAATTTTTAATAAAGTTAAATATACATGCGAGTCAGGTATGAATGCAAAAATTTTATGGATATTCTTTATTTCTATCCGATATTTGTGAAATACTAAAAAACTTTCCATTAGTCGGTCAAAAAAATACGAAAATCGAATTATCAGATTGGGTAATGTCGAAATATTCTGGAATGAATTGGGTGGGCAGAACTTTGAACACCCCTAAATTGCGTTGGATCACGTTATTTTATAATCATTAAATCTGTCAAAAATCCATTTTAAAGTTGGGTTGTAGTGCTTCCATTATAAGATTCACGATTTGCTTTAAAGTTGCGTTTGATGGACTAGAGAGATGTACTAAAAGAAAAGAAAAGCATAGTGTCCCACGGTTAGGGTTGTTAATCGTATCAGGTTAAGCGGTTACGTATCGAGTTAAACGACTGACAAGTAAAAAATATATAAATTCATACACGACATGTTTAATAAACGGGTAAAAAATCTCAATACGAACATGACTTGTTTAATAAACATGTAACACAACACACTTCTTTTAACCCATTTAATTTTAAAAAAATTATATCAACAAATTTTAATATTCTATTTTTTTTATTACTAATTGCACTTATCTCAAAAAAGAAGAATTTGCAATCAAATCTCATAAAATAAGACTCGAAGGTTTTTTTAAAAAAAAACAAAAGGCTATTGTCTTTTATAGGCAACTCACCCTTCTCATCTCCCCTCATTTTCTAATGTGGGACAAAAATAAAAGACATTAGTTTGTCTTTGTCTTTCAAGTGTTTTACAACTCCTCTCCTTGTCTTTGAAAAATATACAACTCCTCTCATTGTCTTTGAAAAATAAGACTTGAAGGCCTTAAAAATAAAACAAGAAGTCATTGTCTTTTATAGGCAACTCAACCATCTCTATCTCCTCTCATTTTACAATGTGGGACAAAAATAAAAGACATTTGTTTGCCTTTGTCTTTAAAGTGCTCTCCAACTTTTCTCCTTTGTCTTTGAACTACTACTTTACTTTTTTTTTTATTGATTTCTTTACTTATTTTTTCTTGCTAATTTTTTAAAATAATTATTAATTTATTATTATATTAATTTTATTTAAACGGGTAAACGTGTGATAAACGGTTTGACAGGTTTAACCTGAAAACGACCCGTTTATTAAACGTGTTTGGCGTGTCAACCCATTTATCACCCAAATCCGTTAAGATTTCATTCAAACCCGTTTAATTCGTGTCGATTCGTATCGATTAATCGTGTCGTGTTGAATTTTGACAGTCCTACCCACACGGTAATCATGTCAACCCCCATATAGTTGCAAGAAAGCAAAAACTCTTTAAATTATTGTAGTTCATTTTCTGCAATCTTTGGTAAAGACCCTTTATAATCAATAAGTAATTAAAACTAAAAAGGATGAAAACAAAGATTTAAGGACAAATAAATGGGAGTGACAACCTTGTTTAATGTCTTGTCTATGTTTAGGAAAAGTCTATGGTATTAATCCGATACCTGCTACAGAAGGTTACAATCCAATAAGGTCTATAAAATATTATCAACGAGATTGAAAATTTTGGGATTGATTAAAAAATATTAAGATTAGTCCCAATTTTTTTAATTAATCCTAAATAGACCCTCCTTGGCTTGTAATTTAATGTATTATAGTTGTTATTGATTGTAAGTTTCTCTATTATGCAAAATCGTTCAATTTATGTATACCATAGTAATATTTGTTAATGCTCTTGCTATTGTTGTTGATATAGATTCCTCCGACAAGGATGAAGTAGGAAAAACAGTAGCCATAATCGTCGGCGTAGTGGCAGGCGTCGCAGTGGTGATAGTTCTTCTCTCATTTTGCAGAAAAGCAGCAGGTGAGGTCCTACTCTCCCTAATTTTTGTTTTATTTTTTGAGCATTTTATTATCAACCATAGGATAACACTACGATGTCGAGTTTGGCACCATATGTCAATTTACAAAAAAGAAAGAATTAATTACAACTCATTCTAAATATATAAGATACAATTCAATTAATGCTTTGTTTGGTACAATAGAAAATGGAAAGATGAAAATTTTGAAGAATGAAAAATTGAATGCATAGAAAAAACATCATGTTTGGTAAGGAAGAAAAATATGAATGATGGAAAAATGGATAGATTAGTTTTTTTCTAACTCATCACAATCAATTTTTTCAAAATTGAGAGAAAAAATGGATAAAAAGTTAATTATGTGTATTAAAATGTATGTTATTTACCTATATATTATTTAATATGTCTATATCATATTTATTTATTATATATTATGTATATGTTAACTTTATATATAAATATAATGATAAAATATGTATATATATATTTTTTTCTTTATCAATACTTTCTATTTTTTATTCCTTCTGCTAAACATTGAAATACAAATGAAGGAATAAATCATTCATCTATTAAAGATAAAAAATAAATCTTTTCTTTTTTTCATCCACCCAACCAAATACATCATAAATAAGGTCAAGTTATAACTCAAAAGAGATCGATATTGGCCCAAGTGTTGCGATGAATTCCAAACATCATATTTGGTAATAATATCATGAGATTGAGGTATAATCTTGTCCTTATAATAATGTAATGGTATTGTAGTATTTTCTTCATCCTTATCATAATAATAATGATGATGAAGGGTCATCATGGATGCAGGTTGAGGGGAAGGAGAAGGGTGGTTTTCACTAAAGAATTGGAGGGAGGAGGCCATTGCAAAAAGGACCCATATGCTTGTTTTGATATTGTTATCCAACTTTCTCTTCCCCCTTTATCTAGTTTAATCCCATTCGTATTGCACAAAAGGTGGTTTTTTAATTTGCACTATGGCATACCCTTATAATGAAAAAATAACTCTCATGGCATAAAGTAGACAGCACTCCACTTTCATCATCATCCATCCCTGTCAAGAGGGCTGCTGATTCTCTTCTTGATTTGATCCGCAACATATATATATATATATATATATATATATTTATATAATAAGGTAGAACGAAGTTTGAATCTAAAAGACAAAGAGATGTCCAAATTATTTTGAAACAAAACATAAATACATCCAACGGATAATATAATCTCAATATAAAATTATGATCTGACGATTATAATTAGACTTACCTCTAACACTTTTATATCTTATATAACTCTGTCTCTCTTATCTCTTAGACATTTTAAATATACTATTTCATCTCCTCTCTCTCTCCATCTCTCTCTCTCTCTCTCTTATATATATATATATATATATATATATATATATATATATATATATAATAAAGTAGTTAGATTCAAAACCAATCTAATCGTCATCACCATTTTCACACAAATAAAAAGTATAAATATGCAATCCATAAATAAAATCATAAAGTTATTATTCATACCCAAAATAAATCAATACTATATGAAAACATATAGTTCTCAAAAAAGAAAAAAATACAAAGTCCAATATAATCACTAATAAAAAAAAATAAGTGACTAATAAAAAATAACAAACATTACCAATTGCACAAAAAAAATTTCAAAATCAATCTAATTATCATCACCACTTTCACGCAAACAAAAAATACAAATATCCACTACATAAGTAAAACCTTTGAATTATTATTTATACCTAATCACCACTTTGTTCAGAATTACACGAAAACTTATAGTTCTCAAAATTTTAATTTTTATTGAAAGTGAACAAAACATATTGTTGATTGTCATAAATGATTAGTTAAAAGAATATCTATTACAAATGTTGTTAATGGCAAAACATTTCATTATTTCGTGTTGATTATTTATTTTGTTCAATTTTTATAACTAGGTAGTTATCAAATATTTTATGTTTAATTTTTATAATTGTGCAATTAGAAAATGTTTAACATTTATGCGTGTGTGTAAATATTGATGATTTTTTTGTGTTGGTTTAGGAGTGTATGCTTTGGCAATAGTTTGTTGTTTTTAATTTTTAATGTTCATGTGGTTTAGTTGTAGATATATTGTTATTAACTGATTGTTGTTAAATCTTATATGTTAAAAGTGTATTGTTTGTACTTTGATTTAAGTTGGTTTTACTTAATTTCTAATTTTATGATAAAATTTTGCATAAAATTAAAAATATTTCTATTAAACACACATAAAATACATAATATTTCTAAGTTGAATGCTTCTTTTTTCAAGGTTTGCCAATTTACGTTTGACCCCAATAACCTCACACACACCATCACTAAAACACAAAAAATCAGTACCCAAATGGACAATGTCACTATTTTTTGACATGTAAGTTATTTGGTTTATCAATTTTTTTAAAACTTGTGGTATAATATTTCATTAAAAATTATTATATACTTATTACATAATTTTTCATCCTTCTTATTACAAACTGATTCACACCTAAAATACACCGTAAATAGATCTTCTTATCACGCATATTAGTAACGGTGGTTGATATTTACTTCTTATTAATCAATGAAATTTAAATTGTTTTTATAATTCATAATTAAAATCATCAATTTACTATTCATACCAAAAATAAATTACTACTATATGAAAACCTATAGTTCTCAGAAAGTTAAAAAAAAATCCAAAACCCAAGCTAATCAACAATTAAAAAAAATAGGTGACCAATACAAAAAAATAAGATACCAATTGCACTGACAAAAAATGTTCAAAACCAATATAATCGCTATGTATTGAAATTATTTAAATATCCTATCGTTGTATGTTGAAATTTTATAAGTAATATAGTGTCTTCAGACATGGACAATGATTAATATATATATGTTGTGTCGTGTCGGATTTATGTACTGTTTAAATTTTATTGTGTCAAAATTTACTTAACTTATATTCGAACTATTTATAATCATATATAATTAGATCATATCATTTTCAATTGATCACATATAAGCCTTGAGTAGACATCTATTTGTTGGGATTCATATTTTTGCATGACGGGTTAACCCAATTATTACATGAATACGGTAAGACTAAATCCATATTCGATAAGATTGATCCATGGTACAAATTTATCCTAATTTTTTTTTTCTCTAAAAAATATTATCTTTTCTGCATTATCATTAATGTCAGACAAGTGAATGACTAGTAAAACATTTGAACTCGCAATATAGACATGAAAAAGGATATTGAGACAGAATATGAATAAAGGATTGAAACATCTGACCGAGTTGATGAATACCAAAAGAGCATACCGAATGCACCATCGACCTCAGACATCTCAACTAAGAAGGGGAAGAACTCAAAAGAAAAAAACATAATAGATAAGCAAAAGCTAAATACCAATTACTCAACTTACATACTTTTCAATATCAAATAGTCTTATTAATTCATACACCTATTTATCTCTTCTCTTTCACTTACCTCTTTTTTATTTTTTCTTTGTTCACTTTAATTCTAAATTGCGTAATTAAAAAAAATGCTATTTAAAATATAAATATTTCACGATCAATGTTCGATTTTTAGCATTATAAAGTGTTTTTAGGTACGAGATTATTGATAGTATACATATTATATATAACAAAGGCCAACATACATATTATATATATTAATTGAATCAAATTTTTATTTGATCAAATTTGTATATATTTATATTCATATCCAATTTAAGATATTTAAATAGATTAAGTCATCGTTTTCTCTTGAATAAGATAAGGACAACATAATATTAGCTTCAATTGAATAAATTCAACCTTGAAAAAGAAAGATGATAGGTCAAAGACTCTTGAAGGCTTCAACTTGTTCACCAAAGGAGGTGAAGGTTGGTCGAGAGACCAGGCCAACTTACTACCGTTGCATAAACAAATAAAAATATTGGTTCACATCTAGTTAAACGGATTCAAATTTGATCGATTGACCACCATATATGCAAGAAATATTATAATAAAAGTAATTACAATCAACCAGACAAATTTTGACTCAATCGGGGGGTTAAAGTTATGATTCAATAGATCGATCAAAATATCAACAATTTTAATCGATCAGTTAAATCGAAATTTTGCTCAAATGAATCATAACTTCCGCTATAATTCTTGTGCGTGGTGATTTTCACGCAATAGATGAAAAGATAGACCTATCCCTTGGTGAACTCGCGTTCATCGAGAAAATGGGCGATTTCCGGGGCAAAGGAACAATCCAAAATAGCCAAAGGAGGCCTAAGGTGTGGTAATGAATTGCTTCAGGGGCTACTCGATCGATTTCGGCTGGTTACGGGCGGTTCCTAGCACACAGAAAATGGGTTAGAAGGGGTGCTGGAGTATTTTTCGACGTTTTTCCTCCGACGATCAAGTTAGTTCTTTGAGATAAGAGAAGAAAAAAATTCTGTGTGGTGTTCTTGAGAGGTGAATTTGCGTACAATTTCTTCATTTTTTGAGAAACTATTTATACCTCCAGAGGCTCATCAGTACTGATGGCCTAGTCAGTAGATAATACCCAATGTGCCCCTTATTTTTCATGGGGGAGACCCTGTTATTGATTGTTCGGGCTCCCGAGTATTTAATGCTCTCCCTTCGATATAAAGACTTTAATTGCTCGAAGTTCAGAGCATTTATTACTCGATATCCTCGGCTTCCCAAGCTATTGTGGATGTCTCATCATTGAGGATTCATTAAATGCTTGTCTGGGACAATAGTAAGTCAACAGGGATAGTTCTGTCTATTTACCCCACATCCTGCATTTTATGCCACGCGTCTAACTCCCCCTGGTTGAGTATCCAATTCGTTATGCTACTTTGACTTCATTGTGCAAAGTGTCATCGTGATTAGGGGTGTCAATCATATCAGGTTAAATAATTACGTGTCAAATTAAATGGATGACAGATTAAAATATATATAAACTCATATACAACACGTTTACCAAATGGGTAAAATATTTTAACACGAACACAAACTGTTTAATATACAGGTAACACGACACGACTCATTTAACCCATTTAAATATAACAAATAATAAAAAAATTATTATTTTAACAAATTTTTAAATACCATTTGTTTTTTCTTCAAACCACACTTTTTACAATTGAAAGAGTTCTGGCCAACGGTCAAAGTGATAAGCCACACCAGAGGAAGTAGGCCCGCAACTCTTTTATAGGCAACTGCTGTCTTATTCTCCCCGCTCCGCTGTCGACGTGGGATTCGAACCAAAATGACATTCAATGCCTCAAGGCTAAAAACTTTTGTTTTCTATTTTTTGTGAACTGGTTTTCTTATTTATTTTTTTAAATATTTTTTTTACTTTTTTTTTACTCATTCATTATTTTATATAATTATATATGTATATATAATTATTAATTTATTATTATATTAAATTTATTTAAATTGGTAAACGGATTAACAGGTCTCACTTGAACACAATCCGTTTATTAAACGTGTTTGACATGTCAATTCGTTTACCACCCAAACCCGTTAAGGTTTCACCCACACCCGCTTAATTCGTATCGATTCGTATCGTGTCAAATTTTGACAAGCCTACTCATGATCCCTAGTCTAGTTTAGACTGTTCAGCTGTCAATCAATAGCTTCTCCAGAAGCCGAAGACTTGTGGCAAAATCAAATTTCAGTGAGTATTCTCAGAGCCGAGGATACTTGGTTCCCTCAGAGTGAAGGTACTCTTGGAGTCGAGGGCACATGTCTTGTCATAGAGAAGGGGAGCATCTTGACTCCGAGTACACATACTGATGACAGATCAACACACGACTTCGGAGCTGAGGACATGTGTCTTTTCTAGAGTAAAAGCCGTGTCCTCGGTACCGAAGACACGTGTTTTTATTAAAATAAAAGTATTCTCTTAGCACCGAAAACACGTGTTTGTCATCTACTCATTTCGTAGAAGTGTCCAATCCATTCCGATGAGGTGTTTCCAAAATAACATCCATGAAAACTGTTGGTTGCTGAATGACCCAACCACATTCACCAAAATCTTACTGAGCAACACGAATCAAACTTGCCAGTAGAGTATGGACCCATCCCCTCCCTAATCCCCGTCAATTCACTCGCTATAACTATCAGTGATAATTTTTGACATAATAAAAAAATATTATTTAAAATTAATATGAAATTAGAAGGTTAGAATTGACCATTTATCGACATAAACTCGAATATAACACGATCTGTTAACATGAATAATAAATGAGTTAAATTAGTGTCAAACATAAACAATACGATTAATACGTGTAAATAATATTACAAGCATAAAATATTATTTTTTTTATTATATTTTATCAAATAGTGACCTAATTCTTCTGCAAAAAAAATATTTTATAAAATATTATTTTTTTTATTATATTTTATCAAATAGTGACCTAATTCTTCTGCAAAAAAAAATATTTTTACTTATTTTTATTATTATATTTATTAAGTTAAATTTTTAGTTTATACAAAAAATATAAGCATGAATTCGATTAAGTGAAAATGAAATTTTAGACATAAAACTGCACATTAATTTTTTTATTCATCGATTATATTGGTCAATACGAACACAATACGAAAATAAATAGGTCAACACGACACGACACAACGTGACACGACACCACTAGTTAAACCGGTTGGGTTAAAATTAATTAATACTCAACACAAATCCAAAATAATACGACATAAATACGACCTGTCATGATACTGTCATGCTTATCTATCACGACTCAAGAAGTATTTGTGATATTTTTAGGGTGAAATATTTTAAAATTCAAACTCTAACTTGCCCATTAAAATAAGAAATTTGATCAGTCAATATAAACAGAATCTTTAAAAAAAAAAGAAATTACTAAATATTGCATAAAACAAGTAAAAAACATTTAGGTACTACAAAAATATTTAAATTTGAAAAAATGTACTTGGTCAAAAAATGTTTCATAGACAATATACTTAATAACTTAAAAGTTTGGACGGTAGGAATATTTTCATAAATATGTACCCACCCACAAAATTTCCCTATTTTTATTGATGTAAATGTTAATGATACATGTGTTAGAATCAGTGTGAGCCCAGCTCAAATGAGACTGGGCATTCCATAATAACCGAAGGAAAAAGACTCAGAGAAGAGCCCAACTCAGCCATCAGAGGGCTCATTCTAAGCCAAGGCCAGGTCGGCCCATTAAAGATAAAGGCCCAAAAGAATACTTCAGACGGTCCATCAAGCCTAAAGAAGGACAGGATCGAGATCAATTTGGGTTGAACAATCCGATTTCAACCAAAAAAAATTTGGGTTTATGCAAGAATTTTTAATACTTGAGTTCGACTTGGGTCAAAAAATATCAACCTGAATTCAATTTGGGTCGACCTTGGGTTGACCCCTCGGGTTTACGGGTTGAACCCGAATATTAAATTCGGGTTCAAACCGAATAAATAATTGGGTTCAACCCGAATTAGTGTTATATAAATACAAAGTTATAATTTGCCCTAGGTTAATCTGATTTTCTAAGTCTGCTGCGAACCTTACTCACTCTCAGTCCCTCTCGGTTTCTCACTCTCAACTGTCTCTGGATCTCTCAGTCTCCCTTGGTCTTTGGATCTCTCAGTTTCCCTTAGTCTCTCGATCTCTCAGTCTTTCACTCTCACTCTCAGATCAGACCTATCTCTCGGTCTCTCAGTCTCTCTCGGTCTCCCAGTCTCTCCCTCTCAGATCAACCCTCACAGCCTCCTTCGTCTTCGCCTCTCTCTGTTTCAGAGCAGATCAGACTGCGCCTCCTTCAATCAGAGCAGATCTACTCAAGTATGCAATTTTCATTTTTATTTTCACATTTTTTGAGTTATTTTTCAGACCTCTTTTGAGTTAAGTCTTGTCTGCTTGCTGCAATGGAAAATCTTTAGCTGAATAAATTGATCATTTTTCTATTCTTTGATTTTATGGGACAGTGAATCAACATGTCACTAATGGGGAAAATGGATAAAGGTATGTTTGTAACATATTGTCATATTTTATTTATAATGATCTATTTGTCTTTTTTAAAGCTCTTGCACTTCTCTATTTTGTAGAGTTCGTAGATGATAGTGCAAGTTCAGGTGTTGGAGAGTCATCTGTTTAGCTTCATGGATAACAGTGGCTGTGCAGTGGGCAGTGGTTGTGCTGTGGTAGCAATGGACTGGTTTTGTATTGCCAACAGTGTTCTGTTTTGCTTATGCTTATGGACTATGTTTTGCTTCATTTGTGTTCTGTTTATTTTACAAATTGGTTGTTGGTTGTTAAATTATGTAATATATTTGTGTCATATTTGAAATTGTTGGTTATTAAATTATTTGAATATTATGTAATATATATATCAAGTTTAGAACATTAACCTGAATTTAGCCCGTAAATTAACCTAAATTGAGCCTGAATTTAACCCGAGCTCGCCCGAATTAAACTTGGGCAATGCTTGGGTTGAGTTTATCAACCCGAAGTAGAGTTAAGGTTGAACATTATATACCTAAGGTTGACTGTCCAATCCACCCAACCCGCCCAAATTTCACCCTTAGATTTACTTGACAAAGTCTAATTCAGAAAGGAATCACCTATATCACGTCATCCATTTCTAAAAAATCACATCACACTTAAATAATAAAATCGCCGATAATCAAATATTCTCTTACATAATTCTAATAAACAGGAGTTCACCTCATCCTGGCCAGGAACCAATCTAGATTATAAGTATATAAGCAAACCTTTGCCGGCCAAGCTAAAGAGAGGGAGCTACTACATTCACTAGGACTAATCACCGTTTTCTACTTCCTAGAAATAGAAAATCAGAGAGCAAAAGACTCGGTTGAAGTAGACTAACCCAACTTTTTAGCTGAGTGAACTATTTAATTCTTCATGATTTTAATATAATTATTATACACACATATACACGTGCTAATATCGACCATTTAACGGCTTAG
Source organism: Ilex paraguariensis (assembly GCA_963454935.2). Taxonomy (NCBI): domain Eukaryota; kingdom Viridiplantae; phylum Streptophyta; class Magnoliopsida; order Aquifoliales; family Aquifoliaceae; genus Ilex; species Ilex paraguariensis. The sequence goes on from CAUOFW020002536.1 coordinate 98,845, forward strand.
AAGAATTGTTCAACCGTCCATCTACTCATACATCTAGTTTCTTGCATCATCAGTCACTATCTCTTTGAAAACAAGTCCGTCTATTAATACTAAATACAAGTTGCTTTATTATGATTTGAAGATTACGGGTTCGAGTTGCGAAAACAGTCTATCTACTTACATAAATAAAGTTGTATAAATCTAACCCTCTTCAGATCCCACAATAATAAGAGTCTTGTGTATTGTGTATGCTTTTTAATGTTGCCAAAATATAGAAAGGGTTTGAATACATTGAAAAACAGATTTGAAGCCTTAACAATTTTTTTTATTCTAAATATGTTCTCTCTCTCTCTCTTTTTTAATCCAAAAAAAGATTAAGGTCACTATAATGATGCACAATTAAGTTCATGAAACAATGTTAAAATATATTAAGTCAGAAGTCAGCTGCTTGAATGTTTCTGATCCAGTGGCTACCGTGTGTCGTAACGATAATTGCCTAACCTCAAGTCAAATCCTTGATGGATAATCACGAATCAATCACATACTTTCTCTGCGTGTCACTCTTCATTCAATAGCTGCTTGGTATGAGATTAAAGTCTTCATTAATCATTTTTCGACACAAATTATAAAAAATAATGACCAATTACATGCATGATTGGATAAGTATTCAAGGTAGATGTCTCAACAAATCGGTCTAAATAATATTTTACTAAAGGATATATATATATATATTCGACTATTTATTTTGTAATAGATTATATATTAATTTTTAAAAAACAAGGAGGTTTTGTGCTCGTTTTCGTTTGCTAGAATCAGATAAATGATGAATTTGGTTGAAAGATAAACGAGTTGAAATTCTAAAATTTTTATTTACGATTTTGCATGTCAATTTAAATACGACACGATTAATAGACATACCATGTTATTGATATTCGAAAAGATTATGTGTCTTCAGGTACAGATAATAACTAGTATATTAATAAAGGACCATTATATAAAATAGGTCTTACTAGAACTTATGATAAATGATTTGATAAGAAAAAAAAATGTGTATTAGAGAGGATTTCTCTCCTACTATGTCACATTAAGAACAGGTCAGATGATTTAAAATCATGAGCCAAGGTGACTTAGACTCTGTATTTTTACGCTTCTAAATGTCATTACTCAGTTAAAAATTTCCTTTGCTCGAGTATGCCATCTAAACAGGGATGGACTTAAAATTGGTTACGAGCATGTTCCATCCGCAATCTCGTAGTTTTTGGCTCAACACTTTTATCATTCTCCTGCTGAGTCAATCGTGGTGAATATCCTAACGAGTAGTACTTAAATTTTATAATTGGTAGACATGATCATTAATTATCGCCAACATTTATACTTGGATCATGTTACATCTATCTGACTTTTTCTTTCATTTTTCCAACTTAAAAAACAGAAGAGAAGAAAAACATACAACCAAAAATAGTGAGAGAGAGAGAAGAGAGATGTGTTATAGATGGGATCACTTGGGAATTCACAAGACAATAAACCAGGTTAGGAGGGCGGCAGAAGCGTGTGAATAGCCATCCTTGCATTCATGTGTATAGCAAAGTCTCAAATTTGAGGAACGTGTAGTCGGGATCGACCACAATTTCTTAAGTAAGTGATAAAATCTCACTAATTGGAAGGAAAAGAAGAGCTTCAATTCATTGTGATTCACTTCCTTGGTGTGGAGAGATCTCCGCCACAAAAGAGAGAGCTTGTAGGCTTTATTTTGCAAACCAAAACTTCAGTGGTAAATTATTTATTGTTGTTATGGTAAATTACGTATTATTATTCAAGTGAAATTTATTATATATGATTGTGTATTTCAATATGGATGAGCAAAAGATACAAGTAACGTGAGATGAGCGTGGATCAGAGCTTCAAGGCTCGTGTATGATAATACAATCAAATATTGAGGGGATTAAAGAGGTATACACAGTAAAAATATAGTGGTTCACCGACTCAGGAGCTCAGCTAGTCCACTTTTCAATGGAGGTTCTTGCTCCTTTTCTTCTCTATTTACTATACCAAAAGGTTTACAGAATATAAGATGTGTTACTAGGGTTCTCTCCCCTTTGTTAGGGGGTGTTACCTTGCATTTATAAGGCCATTTCCTACTGAGAAGGATCTTAGCCAAAATTTTTGCCCTTATTTCGTGGGCTTCTCCTTAATTCTAGGAGAAGATCTTGGTTGGTTGAGATTGGGTGCCTTGATTATAGTTTCCTAATGCTTTAGGATCTTCTCGTGGTTATCCAGCTGTTATCTTGCCTTAAGAGATACTCGGTCCTTACCCTCTGACCTCTGTTAATGTGCCTGAACTTCTGAGCTTAGCACTTGGAATTTATTTTAGGTATCATCAGTTGCCCCCCAACCCTTGGCTCAAGCGAGCTTGGGCATGGGCTGAGCTGCTTTTGCATTAGACCAGGCTTGCACCTAGCTGACCTTAGTCCGCATGTGAGATGCACGTAGGGGCTCTTTGATGGTTTACAACAATCATGACTTTCCCGATTCTCGTGCAGGTTTTAGCCCACGTGACTCAAACTTTAAATGCTCAAACGGTTACCCAAAAATCGCTCAAAACTCCCTGTTCATCTTCTACGCTGTTCACCTTTGCCTCTGCCTCTTTTCCTCTGCAATTTCTGGGCTTTCCTACACACGATTCACTCATTCTTTGCTCAAGACTGCGTTTTTTGGGTACGCCTCGAAGTCTTGATTTGCTTCTTCTCTCTAATTTCATTCTTGGTTACTTTTTGTTGCTCTCTTCCCTGTCTAGGTACGCCCTTTCTGCCCCTTCTCTTTCTCTTACCTCTCCTCGCTCTGGAGCCCTCAAATTCGAGGTGGCCATTGTTTTTCTGGGTTTTTCAGTTCTTTTCCTTTTGGAATCGGGATTGTTGTTTATCTCCTCTTCCCCGCTTTGTGGATTGGAACTCCACTGTGTGAATTCTTACCATTGGGGGGTACAGTGCTGACCCTAGGATTATTAGGAGGTGTTTGATTAATATTCCTCCTCTCTATCATTATTTCAATTTGCCTTTCTCTCTACCAATCATGTTTGCCTCCTCTAGAACAATTCCTTCCTTTATTTCCCTCTTAGCGATAGGTTTGCCGAAATAGATTCTGATTTAGGGGATGTAGGTGACGAGATTGACAACTTTCCTGGTGTAGATTCTACCGAGGTAGAGGTGAAAACCGAGGAGGCCCCCTCTACCTCTTATCCCATGTCTGATAGATCTGATAAGGGCAAGGGCAAAGTAAGTGGTGTGGGAGTCATTGTTTCTGGCGCAGGGGCTGCCTTTAGGAACGCTGAACTTGTAGGTCCCAACGGACTTACCCCTTCTGACCTGAAGGTTCTTAGTGCTAGCTTTCGTTTCCCCCCAGGGGTTCAACCCTGGAGTCCTGATAAGTACACCACATATGTTCACCATGTCCACAAGAAGGTCTGTTTCTTCCTAGTAGCTTTTGATAACGGACTTCGCTTCCCCATTCATCCCTTTATCAAAGGTGTCATTCAACACTTCAATGTCTGCCCTGCCCAGCTCTCTCCCAACTTCTGGGGAGTTCTTGTGGGTTTACTAGTCTTCTTTAAGGACCATAAGCTTGGGGTCCCTACTGTTTCCTTACTTTTGGAGTTGTTCAATGTCAAGCAGACCTCCTCTGACGATTTTTTGTATATTTCCAAGAGGACAAAGGCCAAACAGGTCATCTCTGACCTCCCAAGCTCCCATAAGGGCTGGAAGAAACAATTTTTCTTTGTAGGGGGTACATAGTGGGAGTTCAACTCAAAGGATAAAATTGATACCCTCCCCATCCCTACAGAGTGGTCTGCCCCTGATAATTTGGGTATGTTTCTTTCCAGACCGTATTTAATCAAAGTCTAACTGTTTTGTTAACTTATTTCTTATTTTCCTTGGTTTTTTAGGTATCCGACCTGAGCTCAATGCTGAAGAAGAGCGAGTATTGCGAAAATTAGAAAAGTATAAACCAGAGAAATGAGCTCATCCAACCTTGGGCTCGCGTAGAACACGGGTTCTACCTTCTTGAGGTGAGGGTTGAAGCTCCCCTTCCACTTTTCGTTGCTGGCCCCATCCCACTTTTCACCGAAGATATATCATGTAACACTTTCCTCCTGCCTTGATTCCTCTATCTTCTTTTCTCCGCTAAAGGATGAGGCTTAGCTGTTTTTAGGTCTCCCAGGTTCATCCTCAATAGAGCCCACTGCTGTTGAACTCAAGGCCAAACTTTCTCTAATGAAGAAGATCAAGAGTAGCGGCAAGAGCGGTGGTAAGCGCAAGTCAGAACCTAGCTCTGGTGATGGCTCCATACCTCCTGCCAAGGTGCCCAGGACTGGCATGTCACATACTTCCTCTGCCCCAACTGTCCCAGATCTCCCCTCTCAAGGTGTTTCACTTTCTACTCCAAGCGCTGCTGCTTTAGGACAGACATCTCCTTCAGCCTCTGAGGTTGAGAGAGCTCTGGAAGAGACCACCTGAATCCTGAACTTTCTCGATCCCCCCTCTACATCATTTTTTCGACCCCTTCCTGAAAGCTCCAAGGCTTTGAAGAAAAAGCCTCTCAAGGTAGAAAAAAGTGAAGGATCTTTTCTTGACAACCCTGACCTCGCTGCTGGAGCCCTTTCTTCTATTCTTCCCAACTCAGATGTAAAAAAGGCTCTCTCAATGTCCCTTGAGGATTCAATAAGCTCCGTTTATCACGGATTAGCTGCAGTAAGTTCTCACTTCCTGCCTTACACATATAACTTTTACCCGAACTTCACTAACTTTTATTTGTTTCCCTCTTGTCCCCAGTCTGCTATTCATGCGAAGAGCTTGATGAACAGGGTCTTTTCCGCAAAAAATTCTGTCAAAATGGTGAAAGCTTACAAAATTAAGGTATTCGAGCTATCTTTTAAGAATGATGACCTGCGAGCTCAACTGTAAGAACTTCAAGAAAAAATGGAGAAGCAGGCTTCCACCATTGAGGGCTTAACTGCTGCGAAGGCCAAGGCTAAGGAGGGGGAGAAAAAGGCTAGGGATGCCTGGGCCAAGGCTAACAAGGAGGCTTCTGCTGCTCAGAGCTCCTTTGCAAGCTTAACCCAAGATTTTGTTGCTCTATCTGAGGCAAGCGGAGCCCTTTGCAGCGAGCTTGAAGGGTTTAAGGCTGCTGTATCTACAAGGGATAAAGACATTGCCAAGCTGCGAGATGATATTACCACCAAATGGGCTTCTGGGTGGTTGGCCTTTCAGGAAAGAGATGAGGAGACCTATCCTGACCTCGATTTCAACTTTGATATCCCTTATGATGAGGGCCCAGAGGTGGTTGAAGTAGAAGGTGAGGGTGCCCCCTGAAGGTACAGAGGCGGTTGCAGCAGGAAGAGAAAGTGCCCCCTGCCTCTTCAGAGGACCCTATTGTCGGGCTCCCCCCTTTTTCTAACCTTGCTGCTGAAGCTTCAGCTCTCCCAACTACTGCAGAGGCCCCACATTCAGAAGCTCCTATTGTTGGATCTTCCCCAAACTTTGTTAATTTGCTCATCTCTTCTACTGAGCTTCCCGCTCCTGAACCTACTTCTGTCCCAGCTCCGACAACTGACCAACAGAGTTCTGGTCTTACTCCTCCATCAGAAACTTAGGATGTAGAGCAAGTTTTTTTTTTTTTTTCTAAACCTGATTCTTTTTCTTCATAGTCTGATAAAAGCGAAGACACTGGAGCTCCTCCGAAGAGGCGCAAGAGGGATGGGTCTTCCTTCGTACATCTAACTCTGGCCTGGGGGAAGTTTTGTTCTCCACTACAGGGCAAAAGCTGATGGATCTACTGTCATCAGTTGGGAAGGAGAGGATAACTGAGTTGGAGAGACGACTAGGAATTTCGCTTTGACTGATTCCTTGTAATTACTGATGTTCTGAAAAATCTCAGTTTTCTGATATTTGCTGCACATCATGCATGGGTTGTGGCTTGAAGAAGTCCTTTGTTTTGTAACCTTTGACATTTTCGAGCTTCATGACTCTTTTGATGAATTCACCGTGGACTAATGAGTTTACCGTTCTTGTCATGAATTAGTAAGTTCATCCCGGGCTTTTAAGCTCTTCTCATGAACTGACATGGTCATCGTGAGCTTAGAGCTCGCTTTATGATCTTATAAGTTCTCTGTAAGCTACGGGGCTCTTTTTATGAACTAATAAGTTCATACTGAGCTCTAAGGCTCTTTTTATGAGCTAATAAGTTCATACTGAGCTCTAAGACTCTTTTTATGAACTAATAAGTTCATATTGAGCGACAAGGCTCTTTTTATGAACCAATAAGTTCATATTGAGCTCTAAGGCTCTTTTTATGAGCTAATAAGTTCATACTGAGCTCCAAGGCTCTTTTTATGAACCAATAAGTTCATATTGAGCGACAAGGCACTTTTTATGAACTAAAAAGTTCATACTGAGCTCTAAGGCTCTTTTTACGAACTAATAAGTTCATACTGAGCGATAAAGCTCTTTTTATGAACCAATAAGTTCATACTGAGCTCTAAGGTTCTTTTTATGAGCTAATAAGTTTATACTGAGCTCCAAGGCTCTTTTTATGAACTAATAAGTTCATACTGAGCTCTAAGGCTCTTTTTATGAGCTAATAAGTTCATACTGAGCTACAAAGATTTTTTATGAACTAATAAGTTCATACTGAGCTCTAAGGCTCTTTTTACGAACTGATAAGTTCATGCTGAGCGACATGACTCTTTTTTCCTTTTTTTTTTTACGTGTGCCCATAAGAATAGATGAATCACAGACTTATTACTTTATTAATAATGGTTTATAATACAAGACAAACTTACTGAAAAAATTTCTAAGATGTTCTGCATTCCATGAATGGGGCAGAACTTTCCCTTCTTCCGTTTGTAGCTCATAATTTTTCGGTCTAATTACTCGAGAGACTATGTATGGACCTTTCCAGTTAGGCCCTAGTTTCCCATGAGTGAGATCCTTTCTTGCTAATAGAAGCTTCCTCAGCACCAGATCTCCAACCTTGAAGCTCCTATGCTTGACCTTCCTGTCGTAGTATCTTGTTGTTTTCCTTTGATATTTCTTTATGTTGTTTAGTGCTGCCTCCCTCTTTTCTTCCAACAGATCCAAACTTAGCAGAAGGGAATTATCATTGTTTTCTTCGTTTGCTAGCTCTGTTCTAAGTGAAGGGAGCCCCACTTCGACGGTGCCACTGCTTCGGAATCGAAAGTTAAAGTAAATGGAGTCTCTTGTGTTGCTGACCTGGTAGTTGTCTTGTAGGCCCATAACACTTCTGGGAGGTGTTCTACCCACTTGCCCTTCAAAATTTTTAACTTGGTCTTTAGGGCGGACTTTATAGTCCTGATGGTAACTTCTACTTGTCCATTAGACTGAGGATGAGCTGGGACAGAGAAGTAATTATTTATCTTGAGCTCGGCACAGAAGTTTTTAAACTTCGGGTTGTCGAACTGCTTTCCATTATCCGACACAATTGCTCTGGGGATCCCAAATCGGTAGATTATGGATTTTCAAGTAAAATTTTGAACCTTTTGTTCTGTAATGGTTGCTAAGGGCCCTACCTCTACCCACTTGGTAAAGTAATCCACCCCAATAATGACGAACTTGCATTGTCTTACACCAGTGGGTAAAGGCCCTAGTATATCTAGACCCCACTGTTGGAATGACCAAGAACTTATCACTGAGGTCAGGAGCTTTGGTGGGCAGTAAGGGATGTTGGCATTCATCTAGCAAGCCTTGCATTTCTTGATCAGGTCTGTTGCGTCCTTGAGCAAAGTGGGCCAATAATACCCCTGCCTTAGTGTCTTTCCTGCCAAAGTCCATGCTCCAATATGATTGCCACAGACTCCCTCGTGGATTTCTCTGAGTATGTAGTTGGCATCTTCATCTCCCGCACATTTAAGGAGTGGTGTTGAAAAATCTCGCTTATACAAGCTTCCCTATAAAATGGAGAATCTAGCTGACCTGGTTCTCAACTTTGCAGTCTCCTTGGGGTTTTCTGGCAAGGCTCTATTTTGGAGATACTCCAAGATGGGGTCCATCCAGCTTGGTGGATTCTGTATGGGGAACACTTCTTCTTCAACACTAACGGATAGTTCCGCCAAATGCTCCACGGGGATCAACCTGTCCAGATTTTCTTATGAAGCTGTTGCCAACCTTGCCAAAACGTCTGCTCTCGAATTTTCAGTTCTAGGGACATGTCTGATTTTTACTTGCACAAATTTCTTGATCAATTCTTGCACCTTTCAAAGATAAAGGGTCATCTTCTCACCCTTAGCCTCGTAAGCACCCTCTATCTGTTTCACCATGAGTTGTGAGTCACTGCAGATCTCTAGTTGCTTAGCTTCCATTGAATGAGCTAAGCTGAGCCCTGTTATGACTGCCTCATACTCGACTTCATTGTTTGAAGCTTTGAATCCAAATCTCAGTGGGTTTTCAACATCTATTTTATCGGGGGAAGTCAAAATCAATCCAGCTCCACTGCCTTGAGCATTAGCAGCTCCATCTACTGAAAGTTTTCACGTTGGGAGGTCAGGTACTAACTACGATGTCTCTGCAGGTATCCTAGTTGTGAATTCTGTAATGAAATATGTCAATATCTGCCCCTTAATGGCTGTCCTTGACTTGTATCTGATGTCAAACTCACTAAGTTCAATGGCCCATTTAACCAATCTCCCCGAAGATTCTGGCTTGTGCAGCATCTGATTCATAGGTTGATCTATTGGGACTTCGATAGTATGAGCCTGGAAGTAGGGTCTAAGTCTCTTGACGGTTGTCACTAAGGCTAAAACGAGTTTTTCCATTTTAGGATACCTTTCTTCTGCCCCCCTCAGAGCTCAGCTGCAGTAGTAAACTGGTTGCTGAGCTCTATCCTTCTCCCTTACTAGCGCTGCGCTGGTTGAGAACTCTGAAACAGTCAAGTAAATGGTAAGTACTTCTCCTTCTAACGGACTTACCAAGACAGGTGGGGAGCTCAAGTATTCTTTCAATGCTTTGAAGGCTTTTTCACACCGAGCATCCTATTGAAAGGCTTTCTTTAAGACTTGAAAGAAGGGCTGACACTTGTCGCTTGATCTAGAAATGAAGCGACTCAGGATAGCTATTCTCCCGATTAAACGCTATATTTCCCTTGTGTTGGAGAGAGGCTGCATAGCCAACACTACTTTTACCTTTTCTGGATTAGCCTCTATCCTTCTGCTATTAACTATGAAGCCCAGAAATTTTTCTGCTAACACCCCAAAGGCACACTTAGTTGGGTTGAGCTTTATCTTGTATTCTCTCAGGACTTGAAACGACTCTGCTAGGTGTCCAATGTGGAGCTCTGCCTTTAGTGACTTGACCAGCATGTCATTGATATAGACCTCTATAGAGGTTCCAATCTATTTTTGAAACATCTTATTCACCAGACACTGGTAAGTGGCTCCTGCATTTTTTTAACCCGAAAGGCATCACTTGATAGCAGTATGTCCCTTGCTCAGTTATGAATGAGGTATTCTCTTGGTCACTGGGATCCATCTTGATCTGATTGTACCCAGAGAAGACATCCATAAAGTTGAGGAGCTCATGTCCTGCAGTGACATCTACAATCAAATCTATCCGGGGTAAAGAAAAACTATCTTTCGGCAAGCACGGTTAAGGTCTGTAAAGTCAATGCAAAGATGTCATTTGTTGTTTGTCTTCTTGACTAGGACTACATTGGCTAGCCAGAGTGGGTAATCCACTTATCGAATGACTTTCTCGTGAAGGAGCTTGCTAACCTCTTCGTTGATGGCTTTTTGACGCTCCGGGACGAAGCTCCTCCTCTTCTGCTTAACGGGCTTACAGGCTGGATTCACGCTGAGCTTGTGAGTGATGACATAGGGATCAATCCCTTTCATGTCCTCTTGCTTCCATGTAAAAACTTCCTTATTCCTTTTCAGGAATTGGATGAGGAGATCCTTGATCTCCTTGCTCAGCTTGGATCCAACATAAACAAGATGCTTTGGCTCCTCATCAATTTGAACAGGTTCCAGCTCTTTTGATGGTGTTGGCCTGGTCTCGAGTTCATCCCTCATGTCAATCTCATCCAATTGGATGCTCTCAACCTCCTTATTTCTCATGGATGCCATGTAGCATTCCCGTACTACGCGCTGGTCTTCTCGGACCACTCCAACTCTATTTTCTGTTGAAAATTTCACTATAAGGTGATAGGCAGAGGGAATAACCCTTATAGAAACGAGGGTCTTCCAATGAGCATATTGTATACTGAAGGTGCATCAACCACTAAGAATTTCACAGTTGTTGTAGTCTGACAGGGTGGGTCACCTAAGGTCAAGATGAGTTGGATTGACCCTAGGGGCAGCACCCTTTCTCCTGAGAATCCCAATAGGTAGGCACTTACTGGTTCAAGCTTTTCCCTTCCTATATCCATTTTGTCAAAAACAAAAGTAAAAATGATATTTGTCGAGCTGTCATTGTCAATCAAAATACGATGGACAGTCCTGTTGGCCACCACAGCTCTTACCACCAAAGGGTCATCATAGGGATGTTGGCAGCCCTCCAGATCTGAATCTGAGAAAGTGATAGCCGTGTCTAAGTGTGGAGACTTAGATACAGTATATACTTTGGGAGTTTCTGTGGCTCTGATTTTTTGCAAGTGGGCCTTTCTGGTAGAGCTGGATCCTCCTTCTCCGGCAAGTCCTCCAGATATCACTCTAATCTCTCCCATAGGTTGCTGGTGTGGCTCTGGTGCTTGATGCTGAGGGGGTGGAGGTGGGAGAGCTCGATTTTGATTATCATTGGCCATATAGCGTCGCAGCTGCCCTTGTTGGATTAGAAATTTTATTTCCTTCTTCAATTGGATACAGTCGTCGGTGTGATAACCATGGTCTCTGTGGAAGTCACAATATTTCGTAGGATCCCTTTTTGCCGAGTCTGCTTTCATCCGGGGTGGCCACCTTAAGAACTTCTCATTTTGCTCCTTATACAGTATCTGAGACACCGTAGCAGTCAAGGGGGTAAGCTGCCAGGGTGCATACCTTGGTTGTAGCTCTGGTTGTGGAGGGCCGAGGCAATCCCTGACATTTTCTCTTTTCTTCGGGGAATGCTCTCTGTCTCTTCTTGGAGACCTGCCTTGTTCTCTTTTCTCTCTAGGACTTCGTTCTCTCTTCTTTTCTTCCTTCCCTTTCTCCTTTCTCGACGAAGGGCTCCCGACCTTGGAGAAGAGCACTTCCTCACCATTTATGTACTTTTCTGCTTTGGCAAGCACTTCTGCCATACTAGCCTGGGGGTTCTTTGAGATGAAAAATATCAGATCTTTTGACTAAACTCCCAGACCTGCTATGAAGGCTGTAATAGCAAATTTTTCGTCTGAGACATCCACCTTCAAGGATTCTGAGTTGAACCGTTGGATATAAGACCGTAGGTTCTCATCAAGTCCTTGTTTTACATTTAACAAATGGTAGCTCGATTTCCTGTAGGTCCGAGCTCCGATGAAATGGGACACAAACGAGATTGATAGCCCTTTAAAAGAGGAAATCGAGGCTGCGAGGAGTCTATTGAACCATGCTAAGGCTGAGCCCTTTAGGGTGATAGCAAAGGCCCTACATCTCACTGGATCTTGATATCCATGCAACTCCATTTGAATTTTGTAGGTGTTGAGGTGGTCCATGAGATCTTTTGTCCCATTGAAAGCATCCACCTGCGACATTCTGAATTTAGGTGGGAGAGGGAAGTGCAGCACCCCAGCAGTGAATGAGGATTCGGTTTGCTGCACCAAGGCATCTATAGTGATTGGGGCCTTGCTCTTCACTGCCTCCTTCATCTGGCTGAACTCTTGTTGGATGTCTTTGAAACGTTGCTCCCAGTGGTGTTCTCTTTTCTCCTGTTGATAAGGGAAGAAGTCGTTCCTCTCCCCTTTCTTATACTGACTTTGCACTTCCTCGTTGTGGCCATTCCTAGGGGGTAGGCGAGGTTCTTGCCCCAAGATCTGGCTATTCTCTCCCACCTCATTAACTTTTCTAAGGGGGTCGAGATACGGTTGCTCCCTTGGTGGTGGATTATTCTCGTGCCTTCTGTGGACATTGTAAGAGCTTTAAGAGCTATTCGTTCTATTTTATCAGACGTTCATTGACAAGACAAAGGGCCTCCATCTCGTTATTCATGGGGGGATCGGCTTCTTGCGCATTTTTGGGTTGTCTGCTATTTGTGGCTTCTTGTTGATCTTGCATCCGTAGAGGATTGGTTTGACTTCGGCTCATATTTCACGTTGATACCATCAGTCACTGAAAAATCAGCTTTATTTGTAACAGGAATAGTCGTTCCCACAGACGGTGCCAAACTGATGGTGTATTTCAACGTGGATGAGCAAAAGGTGCAAGTAAAGTGAGATGAGCGTGGATCAGAGCTTCAAGGCTCGTGTATAATGATGCAATCAAATACTGAGGGGATTAAAGGGGTGTACACAGTAAAAATATGGTGATTCACCGACTTAGGAGCTCGGCTAGTCCATTCTTCAATGAAGCTTCTTGCTCCTTTTCTTCTTTATTTACTATACCAAAAGGTTTACAGAATGTAAGATGTGCTACTAGGGTTCTCTCCCCTTTGTTAAGGGTGTTACCTTGTATTTATAAGGTCATTCCCTGCTGAGAAGGATCTTAGCCGAGATTCTTGCCCTTATTTCGTGGGCTTCTCCTTAATTCTAGGAGAAGATCTTGGTTGGTTGAGATTGAGTGCCTTGATTACAGCTTCCTAACACTTTAGGATCCTCTCGTGATTATCTAGCTATTATCTTGCCTTAAGAGATACTCGGCCCTTACCCTTTGACCTCTGCTAATGTGCCTGACCTCCTGAGTTTAGCACTTAAAATTTATTTTAGGTATCATCAATATATAAATGTCGTTATTATGGTAAATTACGTATCGTTATTCAAGTGAAATTTATTATATATAAATTTCGTTACGTATCGTTATGTGTGATCTATTTGTAAAATTGCATGGGATCATATATTCCATTTCCTACTATTCTTATAGTTCTAGCATGGCCAAGTCTATCTTTTTTTTTTTTTTTTTAAACCTAGGAAGTAAGTCTATCAGATAAACATGTTCCTTTTATTAAACCTAGCTAGCAATGGCAACCACAAAGTCTGCCCAACTTATGGATAACTACAAATGATTAATTTCCAATTAAAAATTGGTTGCTTGTTGCAATCAGATATGTGTATATTATTCAGTGAAAGAATCTCAGATTCTCAAAAGAATTGTTATATATATAAATATGTGTGTGTGTTTGTGTTAGTTATAGACTTGTTTGGAGTCAGCTGTAAACTTAAGTTTTTTCTAGTTTCAGAGGAAAAGAAGTCTAGTCTGTTTGGACCTGAGTTTGTTGAGTGGCTTTTTCATCAATTTTTTGGGCAAGGACAGTTTTTATCGGTACTAAGAAAAACTGAAAAAATGAGGTTTATCCCATAACTTTCAAGGAAAATTCAGTTTTTTCAAAACACACCAAATAGTTTCAAGTATTTTTTTACATGCATGGAATGAAAGCTGTAATAACTTTAATTTTTTAAAAGTGATAATTTATCTACAAACTCTTTCACGCTGCCTGAGCTTATTTTAAGGTATATTGCGGTCGGTCCATTCCTAGATTATTAATTATAAATTGCATTTGGCAATGTAATTAAACGGCCGGCCTCATAGACTTGTAGTTGCCTCCAATGGGCTGACAGTACTAGCAGAAAAAAGAATACTTGAAGTTAATTTGACAACCTAATTTATTGTAGTCATTAAATTAGTTATAATATTTAATGTCTGATGAGATCAGTTTTCCATTCGATAGAAGTAATGAGTCAGGTTCACCGATTAGGTACAAATAACATATTTCCGAGATTTACTTGGGTAGGTTTGAAACCCTAGATGTCTCAAACCCAAGTTTTAGGGAAGGTAAAAGTTTGGGGTATCAATTTTATCGATTATTAGAGATAATTCATACTTGAAAGTACAGTACAATGTGAATAATTTTGAGAAAAATATTAGTAATTGATGGTGTATTTCAACATGGATGAGCAAAAGGTGCAAGTAACATGAGATGAGCGTGGATCAGAGTTTCAAGGCTCGTGTATGATGATGCAATCAAATATTGAGGGGATTAAAGGCGTGTACACAGTAAAACTATAGTGGTTCACTGACTAAGGAGCTCGATTAATCCACTCTTCAATGGAGGCTATGACTTCTTTTTCTTTATTGATCATACCAAAGGTTTACAAAATAGGTTTTTGGTCATTCGGTCTCCCCCTGTTAGGGGGAGCTACCTTGAATTTATAAGGTCATTCCCTGCTCAAAAGGATCTTAGCCGAGATTCTTGCCCTTATTTCGTGGGCTTCTTCTTAATTCCAGGAGATGATCTTGGTTGGTTGAGATTGAGTGCCTTAATTATAGCTTCCTAACGCTTTAGGATCCTTTCGTGGTTATCCAGCAGAGACACTCAGCCCTTACCCTCTGACCTCTGCTAATGTGCCTAACCTCCTGGTCCGAACTGACCTCCTGAGCTTAGCATTTGAAATTTATTTTAGGTATCATCAGTTGGCCCCCAGCTTTTGGTCGAGCTGGCTTGGACAAGGGCTGAACTTAGGATGTAACAGTAATGGCTTCCTAATCAGCGACTTCAAATGTACTCTAGCTGTGCATTTTTACTTTAGTCTTCCCTTGTCCCCCTTGCTTTAAGGAGTGCTGACCTCTTCCTGAAGCAGGAATGCTTTGGGATTTTCATACTTGAGCTTATTGGATGAGAGTAAGTGGTAAATCTCATCACCAGCTGCTCCTTGCATTTCATGCTGGCTTTGGCGATTCTGTAGGTTTATGCAGCCGAGCTTAGGTTGTGGTGAACTGAGAGGCATGAAGCTTAAAGCGATCTTATTCTTGAAGGCTTGGGGTTGTCTAGCACAACTTTATCTTTAGTGGGAATAAGGCTGTCGAGTTTAATTCTGGACTTGGGAACTGTCTGGATTTTTCAGGATGTTGGACTTGTACACCTTATGGTTCTGCAACTTCTTCTGAAAGAGTTTTTCTTCTTAAACTCCCCACCGTAGGTGGCCGAGCTCGTTGTGATGAACTTAGGAGTTCATCGAGAGCTACTGAGCTCATTTTTATGAACTTAAGGGTTCATCGTGAGCTTCTGAACTCATTCCTATTAACTTAGAAGTTTAATGAACTTAGGAGTTCATCGTGAGCTATTGAACTCATTTTTATGAACTTAAGAGTTCATCGTGAGCTATTGAGCTTGTTTCCATGAACTTAGGAGTTCATCGTGAGCTCTAGGGCTCTTTTTATGAACTAATGAGTTCATCGTGAGCTCTAAGGCTTTTATTACGGATTAATGAGTTTGTCGTGAGCTCCAAGTCTCTTATTACGAACTAATGAGTTCGTCGTGAGCTCCAGGACTTTTTTTAAGAACTAACGAGTTCATCGTGAGCTCTAAGGCTCTTATTATGGACTAATGAGTTTGTCGTGAGCTCTAGGGCTCTTATTACGAACTAAGGAGTTCGTCGTGAGCTCCAGGGCTCTTATTATGAACTAATGAGTTCGTCGTGAGCTTCAGGACTCTTATTACGGACTAATGAGTTTGTCGTGAGCTCCGGGGCTCTTATTACGAACTAAAGAGTTCATCGTGAGCTCCAGTGCTTTTTTTATGAACTAACGAGTTTGTCATAAGCTCTAGGGCTCTTTTTAGGAACTAACGAGTTCATCGTGAGCTCTAAGACTCTTATTACAGACTAATGAGTTCGTCGTGAGCTCCAAGGCTCTTATTACGAATTAGTGAGTTCGTCGTGAGCTTCAGGACTCTTTTTACGAACTAATGAGTTCGTCGTGAGCTCCAGGGCTCTTTTTATGAACTAACAAGTTCATCGTGAGCTTTAAGACTCTTATTACAGATTAATGAGTTTGTCGTGAGTTCCAAGTCTCTTATTATGAACTAATGAGTCTGTCGTGAGCTCCAAGGCTCTTTTTATGAACTAACGAGTTCATCATGAGCTCCAGGGCCCTTTTTATAAATTAACAAGTTTATCGTGAGCTCTAAGGCACTTATTACAAACTAATGAGTTCGTCGTGAGCTCCAGGGCTCTTATTACAAACTAATGAGTTTGTCGTGAGCTCCATGGCTCTTTTTATGAACTAACGAGTTCATCGTGAGCTCCAGGACTCTTATTACGGACTAATGAGTTCGTCGTGAGCTCCTGGGCTCTTCCTATGAACTAACGAGTTCATTGTGAGCTCTAAGGCTCTTATTACGGACTAATGAGTTTGTCGTGAGCTCCAGGGCTCTTATTACAAACTAATGAGTTCGTCGTGAGCTCCATGGCTTTTTTTATGAACTAACGAGTTTTTCATGAGCTTCAGGGCTCATTTTATGAACTTACGAGTTCATCGTGAGCTCTAAGACTTTTATTATGGACTAATGAGTTCGTCGTGAGCTCCAAGGGTCTTATTACGAACTAATGAGTTCGTCGTGAGCTCTAGGACCCTTATTACGAACTAATGAGTTCGTCGTGAGCTCCGGGCTCTTCGTAAGAGCGAATAAACCGCAGACTTGCTGCTTTATTAATAATCATATTGCAGGACAAACTTACTGAAAAAATTTCCTAAGATGTTCTACATTTCAGAAGTGGAGTAAAATTTTTGCCGAGTCTGCTTTCATCTAGGGTGGCCTCCTCAGAAACTTTTCGTTTTGTTTCAGCAAGCATTGATTGACGAGGCGAAGTGCCTCTATCTCGTTATTCATAGGGAGACCCCCCCACGGGTGGATTAGTCTCTTGGATGTTCTTAGGTTGTCTGCTATTAGTAGCTTCTTGTTGATCTTGCATCCGTTGTGGATTTGTCTGGCCTCAGCTCATGTTTTGCGTTGTTACCATCAGTCATTGAAAGATCAGTTTATTTATGATGGGAACAGTCGTTTCCACAGACGGCGTCAAACTGATGGTGTATTTTAACGTGGATGAGCAAAAGGTGCAAGTAATGTGAGATGAGTGTGGATCAGAGCTTCAAGGCTCGAGTTTGATGATGCAATCAAATATTAAGGGGATTAAAGGGGTGTACACAGTAAAAATATAGTAGTTCATCGACTAGGGAGCTCGACTAATCCACTATTCAATGGAGGCTATGACTCATTTTTCTTTATTGATCATACCAAAGGTTTACAGAATAGGTTTTTGGTCATTCGGTCCCCTCCCCCCCCTGTTAAGGAGTGCTACCTTGCATTTATAAGGTCATTCCCTGCTCAGAAGGATCTTAACTGAAATTCTTGCCCTTATTTCGTGGGCTTCTCCTTAATTCTAGAAGAAGATCTTGGTTGGTTGAGATTGAGTGTGTTGATTACAGCTTCCTAACGCTTTAAGATCCTCTCGTGGTTATCCAGATGTTATCTTGCCTTAAGAGACACTCGGCCCTTACCCTCTGACCTCTACTAATGTGCCTGACCTCTTGGTTCGAGCTGACCTCCTAAGCTTAGCACTTGAAATTTATTTTAGGTATCATCAGTAATCGTTGGATTTTTCTATTTGAAACCGTTGGATAGATTTATTGAAACCTGTCATATTTTATATTATATAATTGATGTAAACCCATCACAGACTTGACATGACATGAACCCAAGAATGACAAACTCATAAAAAGGTCAAGTTAGTATTAAACATATAAAACCCATCTTGCTGGAATATAAGAAGAAAATGAGTACTTTTTATCTGAATTATGCTAGAATTAAGTAGTTGCTTATTAACACAAATATGGTATAAACCACAATAACACGCTACAAAGATGACACAACACGACTCGATTGACAATTTTAATGAAAAGCTTAATATTTGATGTATATGAGAAGATGACAAATCTTTGAAATGATCTAGTAATGGATTTTTGGAATCAATAATTTGTTTAATCATCAATAACAGACATTTTTTAGATTACTCTAATGGGTTTATTTTGAGTTGGTCGAAAACCTCAGTCTTTTTTGGCTTCAGTGGAAAAAAAGTCTATTCCATTTGGATCTAGGCTTATTGGATGGCTTTTTCATCAGTTTTTTGGACAAAAAATAGCTTTATCAACACCAAGGAAAAGCTCAAAAATAGGACTTATCCAATGACTTCCAAAAAAAATCGGTTTTTTTCGAAAACACTCCAAAAGGTTCCCAGAGTTTTTATAATTATGACTTTTTCAATTCACTTTTAAATCTCTGTTTCGCATAAAAAAAAAAAATCAACTCCAAACTGCTCAATATATATAAATATGCTAATTAAATTGTCAACTCCTAGTTATTCAATTAAGAATATCAATGATGAGGACATCAATTCCAATTATGGTTCTATTTTAATTACCAAAAATGGAGTTCTGTTATACCAACACCCTCATCCACAGTTTCCCAACTGATTATTTTATTACTAAAGAATGAAAATATAGCTATCGGCCATATGGCATCTATTTTTCAAGTGCCTAAGATGTCCAGGGTCACATCTTGTCTTCTTTGAAAGATGGGAATGGTGTATGAATTTAATAATCATTGATAATGAAATTTCTGTGGCCTGTAACACATGGTTATGAAGCAGTGAAGGCTCAGTTCTATGATTGGTTTGAATTATAAAACTTTACCCAGTATAAACCTAATCAATATTTGTGTTTGCTGGCTTACTTATACAATAAGCATTTAGGGAGGTCTCTTGGATTGTGAGAATGAGTTATACTTTTTGACTGGGAATAGTGTGTGTCGTGAGCAACTCTTATGAGTGCATGCTCAGTGTAGACTTAAGGTGGGTTTTAAAATCTTCATTGTATATTTAACTCTTTTTTTTAAATAAAATATTATTTTGCAAGAAAAAAAAATTCTTCTATATGTATAAACAACATAATCACAATCGCACCAATTTCTAATCGACATATTTTAGATACTCAT
Organism: Ilex paraguariensis; assembly: GCA_963454935.2. Classification (NCBI taxonomy): domain Eukaryota; kingdom Viridiplantae; phylum Streptophyta; class Magnoliopsida; order Aquifoliales; family Aquifoliaceae; genus Ilex; species Ilex paraguariensis. Next base: position 117,759 of record CAUOFW020002536.1, read on the forward strand.
TTGACAACTTATCCGATCTATATATGTTGGATACTCGTATGACAACTCAATGAATAAGACTCCCATCTCATGTAGCTGATGTTGGGTTGGGTTTTCATTGGATGAGAAGTTAGCAATGGCCTATAAGATGGGTTGGAAAAAGCCTACCCAAAAAGACAAAAGAAAAAAAAAACAAAAAAAGAAAAAGCCTGATCTAAGGCAAACAATATATGGCATTCCTCTATATCATCTTTTTTTTTTTTCGTACCAAACTTCTTTGACCATAACAGTTAATCGAAGCATTTTTTTTCTACTTCTATAGGACAACAAAAAAATCGTGTTCCCCCTCTGTTTGTCTCAGATTTTATGATTGAAGGTGATTTACCTTTACAAAACCAAGGAAACAAGGGTAAGCAATAAAAAAAAGTCGTACAACGATGTTGCTATCGAAGCCAATGTAAAGAAGAATTATAGCTATATACATACGTGAATATTTGCATATACACAACTTATGTGTGTGTATGTATACAATTGTATGTGTGTGTGTATATATAAGTATACCTTATCAATTTATAGAAGGGAATGTTCGGCTCAATCTAAGATAGACAACAACTCAATTATTGATAAGCATGCGTTGATTGATGCTTGAGATGACTGAAAAATGATATGGTGCAATAAACCTTTGGGGATGGATCGAGGGTCTTCTTTTCTCCTGTTCAGAAGATCAATCATTCTCTTTGAAATCTCTCTTGTTTATGAACCTCTTTCGACTTTTAATAAAATTTATCTTACTCAAGAAAAAAAAAAGAAAATCCGAAAAGTATTAGAGAGAGAGAGGTATCATATATATATATATATATATATATATATATATATATATATATAGTTGAATGGTTTCCTTGTTTTTTTCCATTTAAAACATAGGCCCCTTTTGGAACTCAATATGGAAGAAATTTTGGGTTAACTTTCAAGCTGGTTTCAATATATCAGACAACTTGCACATAATAATTTTATTAAGGATTATAGGTGTTGTAGACTTAATCTAACTGATGGCGATAGCAGTTTCACATTTAATAAATAAATCTACCTCATAAATGTTAAGGCCATTAAGGAGCCAAGTCTTTGACTAGAGATCAAATTCAACATGGTCCATGCTTCCTTTATTAAAGCCTATCACAGAAAGTAATTGTGCAGTATAGGAGGAGGTTAACATGATTGGAAATTAATGGACTATTATTGATTATATCGCGACATGAAAGAAAAAATGACACAACTTGTTAACACGAATAATAAATAAGTCAAGTTAATATCAAACACAAATAACCAAAAAGGACATGATTAACGCGTTAATTTGTCTTGTTTGTTAAAAATGCCAAAATTTTGTTTTTATTGTAAAATAAGAGGATTTTTTTGCTTGTTCTTATACTATGTGTACTAATGGAAACTATGACTTTCAGTTTGATTGAAAAATATTAAAGTCTTAGTTTTAAATTTTTTATCCACTAGGTTTTATACGATTAATTTGAACATGACACGATAATTAAATAGCAAGTCTAGTCACAGTGAACAAATAAAACATGATTACTTAATTGATTAGTACTCGATCCTAATCCCAACTTTTTCACCCTCTCATACCATGAATTAGCCATTAGTTACATGCATATTTGAATATGCCTTAAACGCGTTTCGTGCGTCTTCGTATTTCCACAATCATCAAGTCATACATTTATAAAAATAATTAACCGAAAAGTAGCTGCTTTACTGTCAGATTTTAATTTAGCTATATTATCAATACATATTCCTTTAAAAATTAGTTAAATGAAAGAACCCATGACCCATCAAGCTTTGTTTTCTTTCTATATAAAGGAACCAATTGAAGCATCATCTCCCACGCAAACCTCTTTCAATAACCCTAGGCTTGCTTAGCTCTTTGCCGCCCAATTTTTCTCTCCATCCACAATATGGTGCTAACTCACTTGTTTCTAGCACTTCTGGGTGTGTCCTTGTTTGTTTCTCCGGCCATTTCCCGCTACACCGCCAACCCGACCGACTTAAAATCATGGTGTAGTAAGACACCCCACCCACAGCCCTGTGAGTTCTTCCTAACTCATAACCCTAAATATGGCAATCCCATCCAGCAAAAGTCTGATTTTCTCAAGCTATCCATGCAATTAGCCCTAGACCGGACCATGCATGCTCTATCTCACACTTACGCCCTCGGCCCAATGTGCCGCAATAAACAAGAAAAGGCTGCATGGGCTGATTGTCTCGAACTTTATGAGTCGACAATCGAAAAACTCAACAAATCAGTGGATCCCAACTTTAAATGCAGTCAAGTTGACGTTCAAACATGGCTCAGTACGGCTCTGACCAACCTAGAGACATGTAGAACCGGGTTCGTGGAGTTCGGTGTTACAGACTATGTAATGCCCTTAATGTCTAATAATGTGTCTGCTTTGGTTAGCAACACTTTAGCCATGAACAATGGGCCTAATGGTGAGCCGAGTTACAAAGAAGGGTTTCCGAGTTGGGTTTCACCCGGTGACCGGAAACTGCTGCAGTCTCCATCTCCGGCTTCCAGTGCCAACATTGTGGTTGCGCAAGACGGGTCGGGGAATTATAAAATGGTAAGTCAAGCTGTCACCGCCGCCGGAAAGCTGTCGGGCAGAGGTAGGTTTGTGATATATGTGAAGGCAGGGACGTATAATGAGAATGTTGATTTTGGAAGCTTGAAGAACATCATGTTGACCGGTGATGGCATCGGACAGACTATAATCACCGGTAGCAGAAGTGTTGGCGGTGGCTTCACCACCTACAAGTCGGCCACTGCTGGTAAGTGAAACAAAAATGCTCTTATATCATTCTCTCCATTATTTTTAAAGTCATGGCTATCCGTGCATTCAATTACTCGACAAACAAACGCATTGATTAAATTTGAGATTTATATTGTCAACAAAATTGAAATTCACGATATATGAATTTACGCCATGTTTCATGGTCCACCATCAAACCAATTTACGAATTGGAATAAAAGGCTGCAACAAACTTGTAACATCTCTAGACTGCAAGTAATTGAGAGGATTAGACAAGTGCTTTTAGAGATGTAAATTGGTTCCACTTATGAAAAAAAAATGTGCTATCACCAAAGAAAAGTTACACTTTTCAATACAAGTGCACTTATAGAACATTCAAAAGAGATTAAATCTAGCTCGAATTACAATGGGCTCAGAGTTTGAAGAAGAAATCGACGCAACTTTAAATATTCTCTAATAAAAAATATTTTAAATATAGTGATAACAGGAATGATGTAGTTGACGTCATGTGGTCAAACCTGATGAATAATATGACAAATTTTGAATGCTGCAAAGAGAGAGAGAGAAAATTAAGTACTATAAAGAGACGGGAAAATTAAGTACTGTAAAAGTATAAAGAGACAAGTCTCTCATTTATAGAAAATCTTGGTTGGTCCTTGGCTACGATGGCTGCCAATAAGCTAAGTTGATTGCTTTAAAAGATTGGTTATCATTAATTAATAACTCTTTCCTACAGTTCTTAGGGTAAGCCCCCACCTAGCAGAAGTCTCCTCCTTGATTTATAATCTTATGATTTTTCAGATGGACAACGGAGATACGTTAAGATTTCAATAATATTATTTGTCTCCGTTTATAAATATCTGTCGTTTAAGATTTTTGGACAGGGATTGAAGAATCTATTAAATAGCTCTAATATGAGTAAAAAATAATTGCACAAGACTAAAATATCTTTATTCAATATGTATTGGGAAGGAAAGAAATATGAAAGACACTTAGCCTCCACCAAATCTAATGCATTGAAAAGTTAAGAGTAAATTTGAAAAAAAAATATTAATTATGTTTTGGTTTCATTAAACGATAGATATTATGGAACAAAAAAAATTGTGTAAAACGACAGATATTTAGGAACGGATGAAATATTAGATTAGTAGCGAGTCTCAATTAATATTAAATTATCATCAATCTAATAATTATAAATGATTAATTCAACAAATTAAGTGAGTAAAATTAGGTTAAAATAACATTATTTCTTAAGATTTAATAGAACTATTAAACTCCGAGGGATAACTCAAGTGGTAATAGGGATGAAAAACCCAGACTTCTTGAGTTTGAACCTTGCAATCCCTTGGGGCAAGGTCATGAGGAATTTATCCTTCGTGAATATCCTAATCCAGTATGAATGGTCTGCCTTTGACTGGAATAAAGGAGATTAGTCAAAGTGTGCATAAATTGACTCAAACACTCTTGATCGTTATACCAAGAAATACCATTAAACTTTTGTTACGGTAAATTGATGTATTACTTACTACAAACATAAAATTTTGGCCCAATCATAATAATTCATTATAAATTTCAGCGGCTATGGGAGATGGATTTATTGTCAAAGGCGTCACCTTCAGGAATACTGCTGGAGCTCAAAACCACCAGGCAGTGGCTTTTCGATCTGGCTCAGATCTTTCGGTGTATTATCAATGCAGTTTTGAAGGATTTCAAGACACACTCTACGTCCATTCCCAAAGACAATTCTACAGAGAATGTGACATTTATGGAACTATTGATTTTATTTTCAGAAACGTCTCAGTCGTCTTTCAAAATTGTAATTTATATGCACGATACCCTCCTAAGAAAATCAACACTTTAACTGCTCAAGGTAGAACTGACCCTAATCAAAACACTGAAATCTCCATACACAGTTGTCAAGTCACAGCAGCTTCTGATCTAAAACAAGTTCAGAGCACAGTCCAAACATTTCTTGGCAGGCCATGGCAAAAATATTCGCGTACAGTGTTTATGAAGACGTACCTTGATAGCTTAATTGCTCCTGCTGGTTGGTTTCCATGGAATTTCAACTTTGCTCCAAGCACATTATATTACGGGGAGTATATGAACACAGGTCCTGGCTCATCAACTGCAAATAGGGTGAAATGGGGTGGTTACCATGTCATAACTAGTGCAACCGTGGCGTCCACGTTCACTGTTGGCAGCTTCGTTTCCGGCAATTCTTGGTTACCGGCCACCAATGTGCCATTTACTTCTGGCCTTTGATTCTTTCAGGGGGGAAGCAACTAATTTGAGTTTGTTGTACCTAGCAGAAAGCAATGATATTGTTTGCTAATAAAATAAGTTTATGATTTGTATTTCCAGAATTGTTCATAAGTACTAGTGTATCATTTCTCTGATAGGGTTGTCATTCTTTCTGGATTTTGTATTTGAATAATGATAATGATCTATCAAGCTCTTTGTCAATGTTCTTTCTTAATCAAAATAGAGAAACTTAATTATTTGTCCTCCCAAATATGTCTTTGTCTCATACTATCCACTCAATTATTTACGTTCTTGAATTACACCTTCAATTATAGTTTGTTTTCGAATTATCGGCATTCCAAATATTTATTTCAAATACCAAAAAATAAATTTGTCTTATTTTGTCTAAAAAACAAAGAAAAAGTGAGTGTGGTAGACATTTAGCCTTTATACAATTTGAAAATAGTTCAAAGAGTGGAATGTTCAATGTGGGAATTTCAATAATATGATACATAGACTATAATTTAAGGGCGCATAGTATGATTAATCCACCAAATCATTTTGTGGCTTTGAAACTCATAGATAGATTACGATTTCATTATCCCCAAATCCAGGTGTTCCACCTAGGTTTTGTTGCAATGAAAATTAGCTTGCAACGCTATTGACGATAATTAGCTAGGTTTGTACACTTTACTCTTTACCAGTTTTTGGTATTACTCCAATATTACTACAATAAGAAAATCGATTTGGTACCACTTTATTAGAGTCAAGAGAACTAGAAACAAACTGAAAGGAAATCGAGGAGGATATGAACACTCAAAAAAAAAATCATACAAGTTGATTACAATTATACACTCAACTTGGACTTTTCAATTTCTACTCAACTCTACTTACATCTAACACTAGACTATATTCCCTATTTATATAAGTCATACATACAACTCATACAATTACATGTAAGTACCATTACACCCACCAACTTTTATAACATCTATAATTTAAGGGCACATAGTATGATTAATCCACCAAATTATTTTGTGGCTTTGAAACTCATAGGTAGATTACGATTTCATTATCCCCCAATTCCAACTGTTCCACCTAGGTTTTGTTGCAATTAAAATTAGCTTGCAACGTCATTGAGGATAGTTAGTTAGGTTTGTACACTTTACTCTTTACCAATTGCTTGGTAATTGAATTGATATTTATCTAAGACAAACTTTGGCGCAACAATAATTTTGTTATATAATGACTGGGGCATCATTAATTTGAACAGTAGAAATAACTGATTTTCATTCGAACTTAAGATTGTACATTTAACTTTTACTGCACAAAACAGTGACATGGGTCACATGCAGCCTTTTAATTGGGAGTGGATGATTAAAAGCTAAAAAGGGATTATATCAAGCCCATGACTAGACCGAGTGTTCATCTTGTTTGACTTGGTTGTGAATCTCTGATATGTCCACGAAATCTGGTTCTAAGTTTATGGAGACATTTTCTTTCTTTCTTTTTTTTCTCTTTTCTCTTTTTTTGTTTGATGGGGAAAGTCTTAATGGCAATCACATAGGAAGAAGAGAACTAAGGAAGATATAGAAACAATTAAATAAAGTAAAATAATAAAATGTAAAAGTGATCTAAATATTACCATGCGCCTCTCGATGATGGAAGCTCCTAACCCCCTTCTCTTCCCCTGCTCCTCCTCTCTCGATGGATCCCCACCCTCTTCTCTATCCCAAATCTAGCCTCCCTCCCCCATCAAAGTTCTTGTTAGAATGGACCCAAATCCCATTTCAATCCCCATTTCAAAACCTAGGGCTGGCGCCTCCTGCGCAGCGATGGGTGTTTCGACACCTCCGATATCAGATCCCGTTGTCCAGCCCACTTTGGGCAATGATTGCCGCCCCTATTGTTCCACTTCTGCAACTTGCCAATCGAAGGAGATGTTAACGCCCACCCAACAAAAGGATTTGCTGTGCGTGGAGGTTAATGCCCCCATTAATGCTGCCATTAATGCTGATTTGGTAGAGAGTGTTACTGCTCCAACCAACAAGCTTCAACAGTCGAAGATCCCTACTAAAATAGGGGAAACCCCTGCTGTCCAGCCTAATTCTACTACAAATATCCCGTGGAATCAAATGCTAAAGTATGGTAGGAATCGCCCTAACCCAGAAACAAGCAGGATCGAGCATGACTCAATGAAACTGCAATACTTTGAACCAAAATGGGTCAATAACCGTGATGTTGTCCATCCCCCTCCTGAGGTTGCAAGTAAGGGCTGCGCCTTATGGAGAAATTGTCTTGTGGGATACTTCATCGAGAAAAAACTTTCATTCTCCACTGTGTCTTTTATTGCCCATAAGATCTGGGATAATATGGGACTGGTGGAGGTGCTAGCTAACGAACATGGTTTTTTCTTCTTCAAATTTGAGGACGAGAAGGCAAGAACCAATGTGTTGAAAGCTGGCCCATGGTTCTTCCAAGGTAGGTCATTATTCCTTAAGAAGTGGCAGTCAGATGTTGCTGTCTCTAAGGAGGATCACTCTGTCATTCCTGTTTGGGGTGAAGCTGTATAACATCCCCCTGCAATACTGGACTGATGAAGGTATCAGCTACATTGCAAGCGCGGTTGGCAAACCGTTATATCCTGATTCTCTTACTGCAACAAGGAAGAGGATTAGTTTCGCCCGCGTTTGTGTGGAGATTAATGCTCAACGAGATCTGACTGAGTCTTTTGACCTTCAGCTGGAAAGGTGTAATGAAAGTGGCTACCCTATTATGGTTAAGATTGGGGTTGAGTATCAATGGAAACCCAAGATCTGTCTTGGATGCTAGACTTTTGGGCATAACCAGTCTAATTGTTATAAACAGTCAGATAATAGGTTGGATGTTCCTGCTCCTCTTGCTTAAGGGACAACCAGCCTCGACAAAGGTAAATCCATAGTTAGTTCTACTGTGGTGGTGGAGGTGGAGGAGTTTTTCCATCCTAATGCCGCAGTGTCTCCCTCGTTTTTGGCCAACAACTCAAATAGCTTGAATGGCGTCAAGGGTAAGGCTGTGACTGAGGATCTTGCTACTCCCCCTAGTCCACCTGACATGGATAAAGGTAACCATGTACCTATAATGGATAACGCTCTTAATTTAGATGGTGGGTCCATTGTTGTTGATATTAGCCCTGCTCATCTTAAAACTAAAGAAGTGGAGAATATTACCCTAGTGGATTCTACGAATCTGTGGATCACTCAGGAGAAGAAAAAGTTGAGGAAGGTAAAGAAGAAGTCTAAGTCTGAGGCTAAATTAAAAGGGGCTGAGCACTTTAAACTCAGCAAAGTTCTCCTCCATGATTAATTTTCCTGTTGGAATATCGAAGGGCTTAATGAGCCTTCTAAACAGGTGGTGGTGAGGAAGTTTATTAGAGAATCCCATCTGGATTTGGTGGGTGTCATTGAAACTAGAGTTAGGAGTGTTAATTACTCCTCTATTATGTAGCATGTTTTTGGGCAGTGGAGATGTTGTGCCAACTACCAATGCCACACATTGGGGAGGATCTGGATTGGATGGAATCCAAAGATTATTAACGTTACTAAACGTGTTGAATTTGACCAAGTCATACACTGTCATGTTCAGCATTTTGAGAGCAACACCTGTTTTTTCGTCTCTTTTGTGTACGCCATGAATGAAATGGTAGACAGAAGGCCTCTATGGGCTGACCTCAGATACCACTCTTCTCTCTTCAGCAATGACCCATGGATCATCCTTGGAGATTTTAACATTATAAGGAACCCTAGTGAATCTGTGAGTTGTGCAGGGAAATGGTCTAACGCAATGCTGGAGTTTGAAGATTGCTTACAGGACTCTGAACTTGAGGACCTGAGATATTCTGGGTTCCACTTTACCTAGAGAAACAAGAGAGAAGGAACAAGGTTTATTAAAAGGAAACTAGATAGGGTCCTCGTTAATCATGCTTGGAACACAATTTTTCACCAAGCTGCTGCTGAATTTCTCCCATCTGGTGTCTCTGATCATTCTCCGGCTGTTGTTAAGATGGGTAGCAATGCCAGGCGGAAGAGGACTCCATTCAAGTTCTTCAGTCACCTTGCTGATAAGTAGAACTTCTTAGATACTGTGGCACAAGCTTGGGTGACTGGTGTGCAAGGATCTCTCCAATTTAAACTTTTGTCCAAGCTAAAAAGGCTCAAAAGTGTTTTTAAGAACTTTTGCAAGGAAAGAGGGCACAACACTGAGCTTGTACAATCTGCTAAAGCTGCTCTTGAGAATTGCCAGATTAATATTGATAGGAACTCTTCTGATCATAACCTGATTCAGGAGGAGAAGAGACTCTTGGCTTCTTATCTGGAGGTTGCCAAAGATGAGGAATTGATCTTTAAGCAAAAATTTAGGATACTGTGGCTCAAGGAGGGTGACCAGAACACTAACTTCTTCTTCAGATCTATGATTAATAGAAGAAATTGGAAGAAAATTACCCCTCTCAAAAGAATGGATGGGTCCCTCACTAACAGTGAAGAGGAGGTCAAGACTGAGACTATTGATTACTTTAAGCTTCTCCTGGGAAAGCCTTGTTACTCCATGCTAGACAGTGAGGGAAGCAGAAATCTTCTCTCCATCATCCAAAGGAAAATTTCAAACCAGCAATCTGTGTATATGCTTAGGGGGTTCTCCAGCAAGGAAATCAAGCAGGCCTTCTTTTCTATGAGCGACCATAAAGCTCTTGGACCTAACGGTTTTAACCCGTATTTCTTTAAGAAGGCCTGACCTATCATTAGACAGGAGGTCACTGATGTTTTTAAGGAGTTCTTTGTTCATGGCTTGCTTCTTAAGGAACTCAACGCTACCATCATCACCCTAGCCTCGAAGGTCCCTAATCCCACATCTATGAATGACTTTAGACCAAACTTTTGTTGTAACACCATCTATAAGGCTATCTCCAAGCTTATTGCCTCTAGGCTTAAGGAAGTTATTTCGGATATCATCGACCATAGCCAAGCTGCCTTTATCCCTGGCAGAAGGATCGGTGACAATATTTTAATTTCTCAAGAATTGTTCAGAAACTACCATAGGAATCAAGGTGCTGCTAGGTGTGCTATCAAGGTGAATTTGAGGAAATCCTTTGATACTATCAATTGGGGTTTCTTAATGGATACCCTTGAGAATTTGGGTTTTCCTTTACTAATTAGGGATTGGGTTTGGCAGTGCATCTCTACTCCCAAGTTTTATGTTAATGTGAATGGTGAGCTTGTTGGGTTCTTCCCTAGCATGAGAGGCTTAAGGCAATGAGATCCTATATCCCCTTACCTTTTTATTATTGCTATGGAGGTATTCTCTCTCACTGTTAAGCATCATGTCTCCTCTAACGACTCCTTCAAGTACACTGGAGATGCAAGAATGTTAAGCTCACCCATCTTATGTTTACGGATGATGTCTTGCTCTTTTGCCATGGGGACTTCCTTTCCACCAATGTGCTCAAGGCTTCATTGGACCACTTCCAAGCTATGTCTGGGCTACAAGTCAACCAGGCTAAAAGTAGTCTCTTTATGAGTGTTATCCATAATGAGACTAAGGACCAAATTGTGCATCTTTTCGGCTTCCCTCTGGATCAACTCCCTGTTAAGTACTTGGGCATCCCACTGATATCCACTCGCTTGAAATCACTCCATTGTAATGAACTCAACATTAAAATCGAGAAGAGAATTAGCTCATGGACTAACAGATTTTTGTCCTTTGCTGGCAGACTGACCTTGATCCACAGTGTCATTCACAGCATGTAGTCTTATTGGTCTGCCCATTTATTCCTGCCTCCACAGATCATTGACAGAATTGAACAACTTATAAGGCATTTTCTATGGAAAGGGACTGAAATGAGGAGCACTGGTGCTAAAGTCTCATGGGATGATGTTTGTAAACCCAAGGAGGAGGGTGGTCTGGGTATCAAAAGGATCAAAGATTGTAACATTGCTATGATGATGAGGTACATTTGGTTGCTTTTTACGGATAAGCAAAATTTGTGGGTGTTATGGGTCCATACTTATCACTTAAGGGGCAGAAGTTTCTGGAGAGTTAAAGCTTCTCAGACCTATTCTTGGAACTGGCTGTGTCTGCTCAAACTACAGTCTTCAACCAGGCTGCTTATCAAGCATGAGATTGGGAATAGTCAATCAACTAAGCTTTGGTATGATAATTGGCATCCAATGGGTCCCCTAGACTTATGTGTTGGTATGAATGGTATTGATAACTCTCTGTTCAATTTGGAGGAACCTGTCAGTAGTGTTATCAACAATGATCTATGGCAATGGCCACTTTTCTCCATCCCTCCTCACGATGTGGTCATTTCCATGCCTTCCTATTTTCCTAATTCTGCCCTTGAGGACTCTGTCAAGTGGATCCCTAATGGTCGACTGGGATTTAGCTCCTATTCCGCTTGGAATCATATCAGATCAAGGGACTCCCCTGTCTGTTGGTATAAGCTTGTTTGGTCAAATAGATCCATTCCTAAGATGAGTTTCATCCCGTGGCTTGCTGTTAGGAACAGGCTGAGTACTCTTGACCGCATGCAATCCTTCGCTGCTCACCTTGGTGTTGGATGTATTTTATGCATGACCTCTCCCGAATCTCATTCTCATCTTTTCTTTGCATGCCCTTACTCCTCTAGTGTTTGGTCTGTTACTCTCTCATTTGTTGGGGAGTTATGGCAGCCTATGCCTTGGAATGACTTTGTTGCTTGGGCTGCTCTTAATTGGAAGGGTAAGTCAATGAAGTATCTGATATGCAGACTCTGCCTTGCAGCCACTGTTTACCACTTGTGGATGGAGAGGAATAATAGAAAATTTAGAAACCAATTTAAGGACTCTTTTTCTATTACCCATTTAATTCTACAGACTGTGTGAAGTAGATTGGCTTCCCTTAATTTCAAGTCCTCCTCTAGAAATCTCCACACTATCCAGCATTGGAGACTCCTAACTAGTTGCCTCACCTAGTTGTTTTTCTGTGGTTCCCCTGTGGTTTTCCCCTTTTTTGGACTCTGCTTTGTTGGTCCTGTTGGCGTTTCAGTTGTCCTATTTTCTTGGGTACCATGGTCTTATTGATCGAGCTGATGGGTGGTGGGTTCTTACATATATTGCTCTATCCTTCATGTGTTGTTGGTCTTTGGCAGCTGAGCTTCTTTTTGTGGCTGTGTGTTTTGGATGGCTTGTTTGTTACGGATTTACTGAATTATGGTTTCTTTCACACATTTGGCTTGTTTGGGTTTCTGTAGAGGCATTTTCTTGGGTTCCTTGGTTCTCTGATCGAGCTGATGGGTGATGTGTTCTTACGTATGTTGCTCTGTCCCTCATGTGCTGTTGGCATAAGGCTGTTGGGCTTCTTTTTGTGGTTGTTTGTTATGGATGGCTTGTTTGTTATAGCATTACAAGAATATGGTTTCATTCACACATTCAATGGCTTCTTGTAATGTCTATGTGGTTCATTCATACATGTCTTACATTCATTTTTACATTTTCAGTTTTGTATCTGTGGTATCCTAGGACTGTGGTCTTCTGCTCGATGTGTGGTTGGTGCTCCGTTCACAACACTGTTGGGGCTCTTGTTTGTTCTGCTCTGATGCGGTTTATGTTGTTTTGGGCATTGTTCACGTCACTCCATGTTGTTGTTCTTGTGCTGCGATTTGGTGCTCTCTAGTTCCTGTGGTGCTGTTCTCTGATGGTGCATGTGTTGCTTTTATGAAGATGTCTGGCCCTTCATTTCTTGGTCCTCTGTTCTTGTGCTTGTTGGAGGGATGTTCTGCATTTTCCCCTAATGGTTCGTTCCTGTTTTTATTGGCTGCTTGTCGCTTCTGCTTCAACATTGGGTTCCTGCGTTTGGGCTGCACTGTTCACGTCACTATTCACTTGACTGTTGGTGCTTCAACTGTCCTTCTTCTGCTGGACCTATTTTCTGTTTTGGGTTGTTGATCGGGCCCTCACTGCTTCTCTTGTTTTGGATTGCTGGATTTCTTCAGTGGCTTGTCCATCTGATGTAACTGGGTTCCATCTGCTGGTTCTGTTGATATGGATTTACTTTTTTATTGTTAATTAGGGCACCCCTTGTCCGTTTGTCTACTGTATTCTTTTGTAAACAATTCTGTGGGGGATACCTTCAATTTTGACATCTCTTACAGAATTGTGTCTTGAAGCTTTGGCCTTTTGTTTTGGCTTTGAGTCCTACGTGACCTCATTGTACATTTTGTTCTCTTTAATACATTTACTTTCCGAAAAAAAATAAAATAAAAAAATGTAGAAAATCCACAAACGTCTTGCTTTGGTTGGTGGTAAATAAGAGACACCACCATTGTCCCACCACCTGCCACTGCCACAACCACCACCCATCGTCACCATATGTGTGTGCATTCTGAAATCTATCAGTAATTGTGACACAAATATGTGTTTTTTGGTGTAACCATCCAACTTTTACCATCAAAACAAATTTCATAACATTCGCAAACAAATCAAATAGACAAATTCTCGACTAAATGTCCTTAGTACCCACATGTTATGGACTTTCAGAACTAAATTAGACAAATTTTCAGAATGTTTTTGAACATGAAGTTTACATAATTTGAGGAGCAAAAATGTACTGGCCGGCCACTTTCTATCCAATTTGTGACATACGTTTGAACTTGGACTATGTGAAAGCAATACTATAATTGAACGTGCAACACAAGACATATGATAGTTAATGTGTCAAAATGAGATGGGAACAAAACAATAGTTGAAAGAGTTAAAGAATACTTTTCCTTCTTCCTCATCCCCATTATTATAATTCAAAATCCAGAAATAGATATTTGACAGTTCTATCAGAATAAGAGTAATGCTAAATAGACTTAAAAACTAAAATTAAAAATTAGACTTGATAATCTCAATCATTGAATAGGTAGTGGGTGTCAATAAATGATTGAACCCACAGTGAAATCAATGATTGAGATTATAAAGTATAGTTTTTAAATTCATGTAGCATTGCTCATCGGAAGAATAATGATACAACAGTTTCTTATTGACACTTGAGAAAAAACAAATCATAAGCTTTTTCTTTTTTGCAAACAATACATCTATACCTAAAGAATATCAAATTAATTGAATGCTTGCTGGTCATGAAGAGGAGATCAAAGGCCAGAAGTGAAAGGCACACTGGTGGCCGGCAGCCAGGAATTGCCGGAAATGAAGTTTCCAACCGTGAACTCAGACGCCACGGCTGCGCTGTTTATGACATGGTAGCCACCCCATTTCACCCTTCTTGCAGTTGACGAACCAGGACCCGTATTCATATACTCCCCATAATACAAAGTGCTTAGAGCAAAATTGCCATTCCATGGAAACCAACCAGCAGGGGCAATTAAGCTGTCAAGGTACGTCTTCATATAGACTGTACGTGAATATTGCTTCCATGGCCTGCCAAGAAACGTCTGGACCGAGCCCTGAACTGGTTTTAGATCAGGAGCTGCCTTGACTCTACAGTTGTGTATCGAGATTCCGGTGTTCTGGTTAGGATCTGTTCTACCTTGGGCTGTCAAAGTGTTGGTCCTGTTAGGAGGGTTTCGTGCATATAAGTTACAATTTTGGAAGACAACCGCCGCATTTCCAAAAATAAAATCAACAGTTCCATAAATGTCACACTCTCTGTAAAATTGTCTTTGAGAATGGACGTAGAGTGTGTCTTGGTATCCTTCAAAACTACATTGATAGTATACTGAAAGATCCGAGCCAGCCCGAAAAGCCACAGCCTGGTGGTTTTGAGCTCCGGCAGTGTTCCTGATAGTGATGGCTTTCATTATAAATCCACTTCCCATAGCCGCTGAAATTACAAATGAATTAATAAGATTGTGCCAAATTGTATGTTTGTGATATACTCACCAATTTATGTGTAATAAAAGCCTAATGATGTTAGTTAATCTAAAGGTATCTCTGTTGTGCATCTGAAAAACTATAAGCATATACACCAAGGAGGAGACTTTTGCCAAGTGGGGCTTACTCTAAAAACTGCAGGAATGGAGTCATAATTAATGTTAACTTTTTTTTTTTTTTTTTTTGTCAACAGTGAGGAGTGTCTAGGGTGCACCTTAATTAATCTTCTCTTCTGTCCGGTCAAATGTAGGTTATTCACGTTAGTACTAAAATATTCATAGGGATAAATTCCTTATTACTTGACCATAGGAAGTTTTAACTAATATTTTAACAATAATGTTATTTTGATTTAATTTATTGATATAAATCATTATGACCATTAAATTGATTGTGGATCTAAACAAAAATTAGGGGTCCACCGTCAACTTTATAACTATGAATGATCATTTAATAAATTTGGCTATTAAATTATGTCTAAATAAAATTGCTGATCTTTCAAACCAAGGGAACCCTTCGGGGCCAAGGACGTCCTATGAAGGACAGACTTGTCCCTCTATAATGCTTTATTTTATTTCTTTGAGCAGCATTCAAAATTTTATATAAATCCTCAGCTTTGACCAGATGAAGTCAACTATATCATTCCCGTTCTTAACCAAATTTTAATTTCCTTTTCGTGTTCTGTAAGTGCACATGTGTGGTTTTTAATATCTAAAATAGCTCTGTGCCTTAGGAAAAGTGGACCAATTCGTTTCATTTTGCTAACTAGAAGGTATATTGACGAAAATATTGCCCAGGACAAAGGTTCATATTTTAGCCACAAAAAAGAGGGAATTACCTATGAAATTTTCCCTCAGTAAAACACTGATAACTTTTTTTTTTTTTAAGTCAATGGTTAGAGATGTTTAGATCAGTTTATGCGTACTTCAACTAATTCTTTTCATGTTATGATCAAAAGTAGGTCATCCATGCTGAAACTAGGGTATTAGTGAGAGACAAATCCCTCATAATTTAACTTTAAAAAATTATCAAAATTTGAATTCAAGACGTATGAATTTATAACTCGTCTTTATTACCACTTAAATTAACTCTTAGAGTTCACTGATAACTTTTACCGAGGATATTTTTTATGTTCTCTGAGAAAATTTTCTTCAATGAAAACTTTATTTGTTGTAGTGGTATTTAAGTCTCTTAATTAGACATTTGTCTAATCCTCCCCACCACCTACAGTCCCAAAATCATAATTTGTATGCTGGTCACGGATCTAAAGAATGCATGGCTTAGACAATAAAAAAAAAAAGTTATTTGGACCTAATTTGGGGACTTAATCTAGAGACCTAATTCAATATAATCATTGAATTGGTTGTGAGCTCCATTTAACATTGAAACTTATAACTGATCCAATAATTATATTAAAGTCACATCATTAGGTCCCAAAATTAGATTCTCAAATAAAAATCCTATGGCATTGCAAAAAAAAAAAAAGACAATGAACATAAGAAAAAGAGCATTTTTGTTTCACTTACCAACGGTGGCAGACTTGTAAGTGGTAGAACCACCGTCAACACTTCTGCTGCCGGTGATTATAGTCTTTCCGATGCCATCACCGGTCAACATGATGTTCTTCATGCTTCCAAAATCAACATTCTCCTTGTAAGTCCCTGCCTTCACATATATCACAAACCTCCCACTGCCCTTCCTTTTTTTGGCCGCAGCGACGGCTTGAGTTATCGTCTTATAGTTCCCCGATCCATCTTGGGCCACCACAATGTTGGCCCGAGTTGCCGGAGACCGAGACTGCAACAGTTTCCGGTCACCGGGCGAGACCCAACTCGGAAACTTTTCTTTGTAACTCGGCACACCATTCCCATTTTTCCCTTTGTTAATGGCCAAAGTGTTGCTTATCAAAGCTGAGACATTGTTTGACATTAAGGGCATTACATAGTCTGTAACACCGAGGTCCATGAACCCGGTTCGGCACGTCTCGAGGTTGGTTAAAGCCGTGCTGAGCCATGTTTGGACATCAGTCTGGCTACATTTAGTCTTGGGATCCATTGTTTTGTTGAGCTTTTCTATGGTCGATTCGTAAAGCTCGAGGCAATCAGCCCATGCAGCCTTTTCACGCTCATTACGACACTTTGAGCCAAGACTATAAGTGTGAGACTGAGCATGCATGGCCCGGTCTAGGGCTAATTGCTTGGAAACCTTGAGAAAATCAGATTTTTGCTTGATTGGAAGGCCATATTTAGGGTTATGGGTAAGGAAGAACTCACAGGGCTTTGGGTGTGGTGTCTTACTGCACCATGATTTTATGTTGGCCGGAGTCGGCGGAATCCGGCAAACTGCCGCAGAAACAAAGAAGGACAGAGAGAGAAGAGCTAAAAACAGTTGAAGAACCATTGGTAGCATATTGATTGTGGCAAGAATTGGAGAGAGAAAATGGGTGGCAATGAGCTAAAAGGCTAGGGTTTTTTGAGAGCTTGAGGTTTGAGTGGGGGTTAATGCTTCAATTAGTACCATTATATAGAAGAGAAACAAAGCCATGTCTAAGACAATTGTAATGGTGATGGGGATACACCACTTTCAAATAGTTCTTTCTTGTGGTATTTTTTTTTTTGAGTAAATTACACAAACTCTTAAACTATGATATTTGTGTCAATTGAACCCTTAGAATTATGTTTCGTGTAAATTGAGCACTTAAATTTAAAATTTTAACAATTAAGCCTTTGAACTAATTTTTAAGTCAATTAAGCCTCTAAACTTTAAAATTTTAGCAATTAAGTCCTTATATCATCAGCAGCCGTTAGGCTTTCAGAGAAAATGTCTGATGTGCTCACCACATGAATAATAAATTAGAGGTATTTTAAATTATTCATTTGAAACCTATCAGACGAAGAAACTTCATTTCTTTCACACGTCAGTTAAAACCCTAAACTTAAACCTCTTTTATACCCCTTAAACGAAGCAGATCAACAAGCTATTCAATCTGGTGTAGAAAATAGATTAAATAAATGTAGACTTTTTGAATGAAGACTCTGAAATACTCCAAATGTTTTGTCCACGTGATGAGCACATGACACATTCTGTCTAAAAATTTGACGACTGCTGACAGAATGACTTAATACCTAAAATTTTAGAGTTTAGAGGTTCAATTGACACAAATTAGTTCAGAACCTCAATTGATACAAGGGTCATAGTTTAAAGATTATTTGTGTAATTTACTCTTTTTTTTTTTTTAAGAAGAGCCATCAAGATGATATATTCTACTGTTCTCAAAGGAATATGTATATGATAATATTTATTAAAAAAAAAAAATCTACCAATGAAACAGCTACTTATTCGTTTGTTTATTTTTGGGAATGTTGACTTGAGATTGAAGTACTAAAAGGACGCATGAAACGCGTTATGACTTATTCACAAATGCAAGGAATTAATGAATGAATCATGGTGTGAGACCACGTTGGCGCTGGGCAGGTATTGAATTCATATCAATCTATTGATTAAGTGGGGTTGACGGGTTCAATTATTTACTATTTTACGTCCGTTAAAATTAAACTTGATCTCATTAATTCTATGTTGATTTTGTGTCATGTCTCCAATTGTGAGTCTCATTGGCGTCATACTTGGAGAGTTGGAATTTACTTCACTAACATTTTTTGTGATAAGCTTTATTTTTTATTATTATTATTTTTAGTTCAACGGTTAAGGATATTCAAGTCAACTTACACGTATTTCGATTAATCTTTTCTACGGTCTGGTTAATGGTAAACTGTTCATGCCGAAACTAAATTATTCATGAGAGATAAATCGCTCATAACCTGATTCTAAGAAATTACCAAAATTCAAATTCAGAATATTTAGATTTATAATTCATTCATGTTATCAAGACGAGTCGATCTTAAGGTTGCAATAAGCTTTATTTTAACAAAGCAAAAAATGGACAATGTTGAGTGTGATCTATAGTCAAATACTTGGCTCCTTAATGGCCTTCAGATTTATGACTTAGATAGCATCTGTTATTAATATTTATTAAATATGAAACAGCTAGCTATCCCCATGATCTTAAGATTAAGTCCAGAACAGCTATAATTCTTATAAAAAGAGTGAAAAGCAAGTTGTCTGATTTATTGAAAACAGCTTGAATAATTCAAATACAGACCAAAAAAATTTAGTCTCAATCATGATTCCAAATACACCACCAGAGTTTTTCAGAAATAACACAGAAAGTTTGTGCTTTGACTTCCAACACAACCTGTGTTTTGAGTTGGGAAAAACAATGACCTGTTCTTTTGTTCATTGATGTCCTTGTCATGGTGATCTCAATGCATGTCTTGCTAATGACATCACTCATATATATATATATATATGTGTGTGTGTACAATCCAATTTTGTTTATGTCTAATTCAAAGACTCAATGTATTATGACATTTACTTGGTAGTGAATATCATTTAACGTTAGAACTTGCCATTTATTCAATGGTCATTGAACACTAAAAATGAGAATTAGATATTTCTTTTGGAGAGAACACTAAAAATTGTGAACACTCTTTTCTCTCACCTTTGTTTGCTTACCCCTAATTCTAAAAATTGTGATTGCACAAATTTGTCAAGGTATGCTCGGATTTAGAAATTCATCATTTGAACTAATGAAACTAAAGTCATACCCACTAATTGATTGTGAATACACAAATCGTGTCTAGAATTAAAAACCTATTAATGTTATCATTTTTTTTCTCCCAAATTGGTTCCTTATTTTCATGCTAGTTTGCAATGTACAAAAATGGAGTTGTGTAAGAGAAGAAAAAATGGTGGCGGAGGAAAGGGAAGTAATGTAACACAGGCCAAATGAAATTTTAAAAATTACAACTCAAATGTATATTATTCCTTAAATGATTGAGTTTTATTAACTTTTTCACTAGAACCCACTTATCCAACGCTCTATCAAGGGATAATATGCATTCGAGTTACAATTTTTAATGTTTCATTTGAATTATATAATATTTTTTCTCGAGGGTGGGACCACCATAAAAGTAAAAAAAAATTATCTAATTAATTGTCGTCATCAAAAAGTTAGACAAGTTTACAAAAAAGAAAAATGTTACACAATTTAAATGAAATCTAAATGTATATTATGTCTTAGATGAGTGGATTCCACTGAAAAAATTAAATATGACTCACTCATCCAAGAAATGATATACATTTGAGTTACAACTTTTTAAATTTTATTTAAATTATTTAGCATTATTGAGACAAAAAATACAGGAGTTCATGGAGGAAGTCTTATTTGATTTGCTTAGGTCAAGCTTTTTTTTTTTTCCCAATTTTTTCTTTTCATTTTTTTTCATATTAATCAAAAGACAAATAACCCTATGATCATTCCATATTAATAAACTAACAACTCCACTTTGGTAATTAAAATAGTGGCTCAAGTGGGATTGATCTCCTCATGGCTGACATCTTAATTGGATAACTAGGAGTTGACAATTTAATTAAGCATATTACGTACATGTACTTAAGGAATCTAAGTAATGTTTGTTAATGCTGATTAAAGGAGTCATCTTTTCCAAAAGGCCCATTAGCTTTGACTATTTCAAAAGGTTGCTTTTCTTTCCAGTTTATATCTGGGGAAGAGAGATCAGGCTTTCACATCATCACTATTATTTACATATAGATTGTATTCCTAGCAAAAAATCAAGGGTAAATATCATAATTGGTTCTTATATTTTATTTTCGATCTTTATTTGGTTTTTAAACTTTTAATTGTTCTAATTTAGTCTCTCAAGTATAAATTTTTTCTCAATTAAGTCATTCGTATATTTTTGATAATTGAGGTGATAATAGAATCAACAAAATTTCTTAATCAAGCATAAGATCGAAGGTTGTAAAAAACCTATCAATTTTTCAAAATTTAAGCTTTTTACAACTTTTTATTCTGTGCAAGTATAATAAAATACCAATACATATCAAACAAAATATTTAGTTGCTAATGCATTAAGTGTAAAGTATAGGGAGAATTACACTCAACCCTCTAAAGTTTGTCATTTAATCACTTAGACACCTGACATTTAATATATTATACATAAACCCCAAAACACTTAAACCCCTGCGGTCAATGTCCATTAATAAATTACACCTAGACCCTTTAAAGTTTGTAGGCGTATAATATTTAGACCCTTTAAATCTAAAATATTATATTTAGATCAAAAATGCTCCAATAAAAAATAGAATATCAAACATTTTAATTTTTACAACCAAAATTCATGTTATATTCTGACATTTATTGAAATAAAATCAAAAATAAAAATGTAATTTTTTAAAAAAAAATCATAATTAGTATACAATTATATTATCTATTAAAATTTAATTTAATCGTTTAAACGACCAAATTAAACTATCAAATTATTTCAATTAAAATCAGAAAATATTATATCCAATATAAATTGACCACTTGTTTATTTTTTAGTTTTATTTTAATAGATAATATAATTGTATATTAATTATGATTTTTTTAAAAAAAATTAAATTTTTATTTTTAATTTTATTCCAATGAATGTAGAATGTCTAGTCAAAAGTCCATTACAGAATTTCGAGAAAAATGTACTTGAAAGGACTCTATATGCGAGGAAATTCTCATTAAGCCCAACACATTTGATTTAGAGCTTTCTTATAACTTACCCATTCAAGTGGCCCGAAAACTCTCCTGACCCTCTCCTAAGTCCTAACCTAGTTTACTGGCTTGCAGAACCCCCCAAGTAGTTCCCATCAACACACCTTTTTCTGATCATATATGATTTTTTTTTTTTATTTTAGGAAAGGAGAAATTTTATTTCCAAAAAGAAAGATCGACAACAACCAAAGAACAAAACGTTCTGAAAAAATATAAAAATGGCTTTAATTCTGCAAGATGGATTAAACCATTTCTACTTACATTTTTTGAAAAAATGCTTAGTACAGACCAGCAATGTACCCGCCCAGACAAAATGCAGAAGTATATCTGATCAGACCCCCACTGCCCAGGCCGTCTCAGCATACACCAATTACCTGAACAGTGCAAGTCAGAAACACTGTTCAGTACTCCAATCTTCATCAGACCACCTAACCACCTTCCAGAACCAGCCCCAAAAGCAACATCTATCCATGATCATCGGAGACCAGAGCAGATCCAGTTCGCAGAACAGGCAGCGAAAACTGATCCTGACTCACCTTCATGCGCACATCAACAGTACCTGGCCGCCTTCTGATCATATATGATTGTATGATTCTTTCTACCCACTGTGTTTTCCATATTAGTAAAAACAAAAGAAGAAATTAGATGAGTGAAACAATAATGAGAGTATGTTGCCAATTGTAACAATTATAATATTTTAGTATTCGTTAGGATATCTACCACGATTGATGCCAAGAAGGATCTCGTCTAGTGTAGGAAATGACATCAAATTTTACATTTGTTTCGAGTCCATCCCTTTATTAGGAAGCAAACTCGATTAACGAAAATCAAATTGGGTGATAACATTCGAAACCATAAATATACAAAGATTAAGTCACCCCGTGGCACATGATTTTTAATCATCTGACCAGTTCTTAGTGTGACAAAGTTATATCGCATGAGGTTAGTCCATGGAGTGTTGTGACTACTAAATTTTCGACGCAATAAGAATGACCCAAATTGACAACCAATACACCCATTTTTCTATAAACATCAATGGGATGGATAGCAAATTTGAATTATTCATGTCATCGAAAACAATAATATTTCACTTGTAATAAACCTTTCCATTCTGCATTTTATTGGAATTAGAATCTAGCAAAAATTTCATTGTCCTTGATACAACCTAAAAATTGGCATGCATGAGAGTGATGATATTCACATTCATGGTCTTATGGTGCAATCACACTAATTTACACCTTTCTTGGACTATTGGCTTTATAAATGTAAGGCCACCATAATAGATGCTTAAAAAACTATTAGCATTAACTCTAAGGAGTAATTCAAATGATAATAAAGACAATTGTAAATTTAGATATCCTGAGTTTAAATTTTGACAATCATTTGAGACCAAATCAAGAAAAAGTTATCCCTTACGAATATCCTAATCTCAACATGGATGGTGTGCTTTTGACCAAATCGAGGAAGAGATTAGTTGAAGTACGCATAAGTTGATCCAAACAACTCTGACCGTTGAATAAAAAAAACACCCACTTGCATTCATAACTTTAAAGTTAACACATATCATTGATGCCCAAAGCCCCAACCACATGTAAAGTTCCATTTTATTGATGATTATGAGCTTTTTGCATCTTTTTAGTGGAATCCTCAACATGTCCCTCTCTAGATCTATGACTATCCTATCAATGCACCAACACTCCATACCCTAATTGTTACCTACAACAACAAAGTTTTTATAGAAGCTAGGTACTACTTGAAACATTTTTTAAGTAGTTTTTGTTTTTTTTGAATACATTAACAAAGTATATGTGAAAAAAAGTGATTAGACAAGTCGAAAGTGTTCAACATGTGCCAAATATGTACGGAATAAATGATTAATTGTTTAATATATGCAAGTAATAGTTTGTTTCACTATACAAGCCTGTTGAGTGTCTTGTAATAAAACTCCTTTTTTATAGTTTCTTACATCCCATTCTTATTACATGGTAAATACTTTTGACTTATCTAATCACTCCTTTAACCACCCATCTTCATATGTTCCCATACTTTATTTTGTAAAATTTGTGTTGTTCCCATCATATATCGAGAATTGATTACATATAAACATGTTCTTTACTATTTTGTTCAATGCTTATGGTGGCAATTGGGTAAATTTTAGCATAGCGATTGGGTTTTTTTTATTATAATTTGAAAATTAACGAGTTTGAATCACGAAAAGTATCTTTTTGCATATGGAATAATAAGACTGCCTATGTATACTTCATCCGGATCTCGTAGTGATGAAAGTTTAGTTAGGTAATAAGTAATGTCCTTGGCTATCTACATCCATGGCAATTTTTGTGTTCTCTTTTCCTTTAGTGGAATGCACAAGCTTCCATGTCCTCATCCCTACGAATGTCATGGATAAGGAGGCTACAACTGTAATTTAAATGTCAAAAGTACAAAAAAATAAATAAAGTAATTTGGTCATACGTTCCATAACGCATTGAACCGTTAAATAAATAGACTTGGGAGAAAGTCTATTATACCGGAAAAAATTTTGTACCGTTCCATAAATTATTATTTTTAATGGCAAGATGACATCGTTGAATGATAACCTCATGAACGATCGTGGGACTTCCTCAACCAATTGTAACTCGATCTTTAAAAATTATAACTCAACTTTCGAAAATTATAACATTCATGATCAATCGCAGTATTTTAGGATTGATCGTGTCTGTGCAAATTATAATTTACACCTCAAAAAATTATACTTTGACTATAAATAATTATAATTTTTGATACAATACCACTATACCCACAATAGAATAACCTTTCCTAACTCTATACACGACTCGCAAATCTGAGGTAAATCCCATTGGATTTTAAATTAGGATTCAGGTCAATAATTAATATTTTGACATATATTTGCCTGAATATGACACATTTCTGATATGACTCAATTCTACACAATTATAAATAAATTGGTATAAATTGATTAAATTTATTTAATACAATTTAGATGTAATATAAATAGGATCCATCATTATTCTCCTAATTTAACAGACCTCCTAAAAGGCCACCAGCACATAATCCTCTATAAGATTCTCTCCCCATCGAACCAAACACAGTGACACATGGCCAGAACCATGGGCTATGTGTAAGCTCCTTTGAATAGCTTGATAGAGAGGGAGATTCGAATGGCTTTCTAACTCTCTACTACTGACCACCACCCTTCAAACCAAAATGTGTACTAGGGTCATCACCTTTCTTCTTCTTCTTCTTCCCTTAGTCATTCCTAATGTTATTACTTCCAACCAAGAGGCCGACGTGGTCCAAAGTGCCCAGTTCGGGCTGTTACAGGCCATGGACTTGGCTCGGGCCTCCTCGATGCTTCTCGAGTCAGCCCATGGTTCGAGGGTTCGTGGTGTAGCTTTAGGTGACTGTGTGAAGTTTTATGAAGATGCTGAGCCACGGCTCGCACGCCTGGTTTCGAATGAGACCTTCTTCAGCAGGGATGATGCGATTATTGTTAGCAAAATAGAATTTCACCAAATTAGAAGGCTTTGATCGTGTCTTCACTGTCCTTAAGGAAATTATGCCCCCATTATGTTATTGCTGGTTTTATGACAAATTCCTCTAGGATTAACAAAATCAAACAGAATTTCAGATAGTAAACTCTAAAATTCTCTCAAAAACAGAATAGAGAAACGTTTTTTTGTATATACTTCAATTGAAAGATCTGTACAGGTATTTATAATACCTTAGTGCGGAGACACAACTTTTGGACCAAAGAGATGTAAAGAGAAGACACAACTCTTAGACCAAAAGACATTTAGCAATTAATTAATACAAAAATAATTAATTATTTAAAGGTTTCAAGCCCAAGATGCGCAAGTGCCCATCTTTTGACTTTAAAGATTATTCTATTTAAAGTCTAATCAAGACCCATTGATTTTGTAACACCCCGCATTTTCTTTTATATATGTATATAGATATATAGTAAATAATTGTGGTAAAAATGTGGATATGTGTAGTGATGTGTGTTTGAATTTGGTAGATTGAAAAAATAGAGATTTAAAATGGTAGTGAAAATAATAGTTGAAATTTGGTTTTAATAAGTGAAAATATGAAATTTTAGGTCCTAGGACTTGTATTAAATAGGTTTGTTGTAAAAATATGTGTTGGAGAGGTTTGGAATGGATTTGGTTGGCTTAGGAATGGATTGGAAATGGAAAAGGGATTGAACAATGCACGTAAACAGTGCACTAGCTGCAACTTCAAGCGCGATTTCGATCTTGATGCAGTCAATATCTCTTAACACTCAAAACATGAAAGTTGTATAGATATTTTTTATCATTTCATAGCATCTTGAATCATCTCAATCGGAGCTCAGATGAGAGAGTTATGCCCAGATAACAAAGTGATGTCAAAACAGCCCAATTAGCTTAAACAGTTCACTGGCTGCAACTTCAAGCCCGATTTAGACCTTGATGCAGTCAATATCTATCCAAACTCAAAAAATGAAAGTTTTAGATCTCTTTCTTATAATTTCATAGCATCTTGAATCATCTCAATCGGGGCTCGGATGAGAGAGTTATGCCCAGATAACGAAGTGATGCCAAAATAGTCCAATTAGCTTCGTTTTGCATTTAACGTCTCCATTTGCATCCTAAATCAAAATATAAGAATAATGAGTATATTTAGGGTTCAAATAAGTATAAAAGCTTTAATAATCACCTTTTATTTGCAAACAATGCAAAACTTCATTAATAGCCGATTCGGATGGGTAAAATAGAAATTTTAGTGTTTCGGGTGTACGTTAACTTTGATTTTAAGATAAATCATAAAAATAAATGTTTTTAGGTTAAAATAACATTAAAAATAAATTCGGAACGTCGAAAAACCTTAGGGTAGTCATATGGATCAAATTGGAGATTCTTGGTGGTAAAACCGTAATTTTGGAAAAAACTAAAATAGGCTATGAACAGTGAATTTCGGGGCTGAAGTGTTTTAAACTCCATTTTCATCTCATTTGCCCTCATTTCTTTCACTCCACTCTGACCCCACACCTTTTGGAACCCTAGAGAGCATTAAAGAGGAAGAAAGGAAGAGAAAAACAAGAGATTTAAGGGTAGATTTAAGATCAAAGTTCAAGTTCTTTCTACAAGCTAAGGATTCAAAGTAGGGGTTTTCTCTCATTCACTTATATTGAGGCTAGGGTATTTATATATGTATGTTTTGGCTATCAATGATATATATATATGCTATGAAATTATCCTCTCTTAGACTTTTTGCAAGAATTACATGTTTTGAACAAAGTAAGGTTTAATACCCATGAAATCTCCTTTCTAATTTTAAAACCCTAATTTTTGGAGAGTGATATATTTTCTTCCTAAATGCTTTCTTTATTATGAATTTCGAAATCTTAGTGCTTTGTGTTGGGTAGAAAAATGATGTTATTGTGATCTCATGTATTTTCTGAGTTGGTTATGGAATTGTTACATAATATATTTTGGGAATTTTGGATAGATGCTTGTAAATTGAGATAAATGTTGGAATTGTATGCTTGGTTGAGTTGTTTGTGATGCACATGAGTGAGAGGTTCCATGTAAGGATGTTCACCCCTTCCCGAGAGGTTCCCGGTAAGGATGCTTGGGAAACAATGTAGTGATTGGTGAGAGGTTCCATGTAAGGATGCTCATTCATTCTCAAGAGGTTCCCGGTATAGATGCTTGAGAATCAAAGGTGACCTAAAGGGGGTGGAGGTTACCACAAAGTATGTCACCTACCGAAAGAATTGTTGAGAATTGGTTATGGAAATTAACGGTTATTATTTGTATGTGGTGCTCGTTTATTCATTTAAGTAATGTTTTTAAATAAACTTGAAATCTTTTTTAAATGTCACTGTTTTATTTCAAATAATGTATCTATGTTAAATTAAAAATTGAGACCGACCATTTTAAATATTTTTTTAAACCTTTTATGAGTTTGAGAGAATTTTTCTACAGAACTTCGTGCTCACCCCCTATCACTAACATTTTTCAGATTATCCGCTTGAAGAGGAGGACGTAAGGGTCGAGGAGCCCGCTACTTGGGAGACTCCACTGGACGGAAGTGTGGATCCCGAGGTGGACGCATAGAGCGACCTCCTTTCCTTTATACTAGACTAGGACATTCTTTTGTAACATTCTGTAGTCTAGCTCCTTTTCTTTATTCCGTTGCGCTTCTTTAATTAATTTCTAAGATGTAATATTCATGACTTGAGCTTATTCTTTTGGATAATATTGTAAATATTCGTGGATGACAAATAAAGTCTGATTTCTTAAGGGATTATATTAGTACTCTCATGATATGAATGGTTTTAGAATGTAATGTTGTTTAGGATGTGTTTTGGGGTGTTACAGATTTGAAATATTTGGATCTTCTCTCCAAATCTTTCCATCATCCAAATTTATAAAATTTGGCGTGTTTCTCCTTTTAAACCCTTACATTCCCTTTCAACTT
The DNA here is from genome assembly GCA_963454935.2 of Ilex paraguariensis. Classification (NCBI taxonomy): domain Eukaryota; kingdom Viridiplantae; phylum Streptophyta; class Magnoliopsida; order Aquifoliales; family Aquifoliaceae; genus Ilex; species Ilex paraguariensis. The sequence goes on from CAUOFW020002536.1 coordinate 145,832, forward strand.
TTCTAATGTGGGATTCTTTACATTACTAATTATCTCTAACAATCTCCCACTTAGATAGTAATATAAGTAATCAAAATTAACTGAAGTCTATGCATATAAATGGTGTCTTTCGACTTAAACTTGCTATTAGTATAAACATTTCAAAATCTTGTCAAAATCAATGGTTATTTAAATTTATTAAATCTTGATTTTATAGAACAAGATCGAAAATGTCATACACATAAACTTACAAGTTTCTCTAAATATGTTCACCGTGAGCTTTAGCACCATATTATGGTCTTGTGCTACCTCCTAGTTTCATGAACACTTACAAAAGTTTTATTTTCAAACTTTTGATAGAAGCGACACCACTTCTTGTGTTCATATAGGTGAAGAGCTGTTAAAGTTTCAAAGTTTGAACTTTCTTGTTCATAAAACCGTACACAAATTCTTCATTAAGAATAATTAATATTCAACCTCCTTTTCCATAAGCACTATGTATAAAACCTTGTGCTTGTTAACAATCACTAATAACTTGTTATTACCACTTAAACCTTTAAAATTGTTAAGCAACAAGAAAGGTAGGGTTTCCATTATTAGTGACAAATTTAGAATTGTTTAAGACCCATTGCACTCGTAGTACTTTTAATCATATCTCTCGAGAGTCCTTTAGTTAATGGATTAGCCAGATTTTTACCAGACCAGACATAGACAACTGTGATTATACCATCAGAAAGTAGTTGTCTAATATATTCATGTCTTAAAGCAATATGTCTAGATTTACCATTATAAATCTTGCTAAAAGCCCTAGACATAGTTGCTTGACTATCATAGTGCAAAGAGACTGCTGGCATTGGTTGTGGCCACAACTTTATATCCAACAATAAATTTCTCAGCCATTCCGCCTCTTTACCTGCCGCTGCCAATGCAATAAATTCAGATTCCATTGTGGAATGAGTAATACATTTCTGTTTCTTGGAAGCCCATGATATAGCTCCTCCACCTAAAGTGAAAATCCAACCAGATGTTGATTTGTTATCATTGATACTGGTTATCCAACTAGCATCAGTATAGTCTTCTAGTACCGAAGGAAATTTGTTATAAAACAAGGCAAATGACTTTATCCTTTTAAGATAACTGAAAACTCTTCTAATAGCCCTCCAATGTTCGGTACTAGGATTACTTATATATTTTGAAAGTTTGCATACAGAAAAGGCAATATCAGGTCTAGTACAATGCATAGCATACATTAAACTACCAATTGCACTTGCATAGTCTAATTGACTAATGGATCTATCCGAATTTTCTGCCAATTTGTTAGAAACATCAAATGGGGTATTAGCTTCTTTAATTCCCAAGTGGTTAAATTTGGAGAGAATCTTATCAATGTAATGAGATTGGCACAAAGTAAAACCCCCACTATGTTTCTTAACTTTAATCCCTAAGATAGTATAGACTTCTTCCAAATCTTTCATTTTAAATTGAGAAGTCAAGTATCTCTTGGTATCATTTACTCCTTTCAAATTGGTTCCTATGATTAATATGTCATCAACATAGAGACAAACTATTACACCATAGTCTTTAGTAAACTTGGAGTAAACGTATCTATCTGCTCCATTATGATTAAAATCATAAGATAATATGACACTATCAAATTTCTCATGCCACTGTTTACGAGCTTGTTTTAATCCATACAAGGATTTCACCAATTTGCAAACTTTCTTTTCATTACCAGGAAGTACAAATCCTTCAGGTTGTTCCATATATACTTCTTCATCAAGATCACCATTTAATAATATTGTTTTAACATTCATTTGATGGATGTATAAATCATATATTGATGCTAAAGTAAACAACACTCTTATTGAAGTAATTCTTGCCACCGGAGCATATGTGTCAAAATAATCAACTCCTTCTTTTTGTCTAAAACCTTTTGCCACTAGTCTTGCTTTGAAGGTTTGTAGAGAACCATTAGTATTATATTTTCTCCTAAAAACCCATTTACATCCGATTGGTTTGCAACTAGGTGGTAAGTCAACCAATACCCATGTTCCATTGGATATAAGTGAATCCATTTCGTCATTTATTGCTTCCTTCCAAAAATTGGATTCTCTTGATGTCATTGCATCACTATAAGTTTTAGGATCTTCTTCCAAATGCATAACAATGGGTATTTTATTTAAAATCTCATCTCTACTTCCTTCAACTAAGAAGATTATTGCTTCTGAAGAAATAAAATCAGAATCCAAGTTCTTATCTTTTCTTACCCTTTGACTTCTCCTTGGTTCACTAGGAGATTCAATTCGTTTCTGTTTATTATTTAAAGAATTTTGATCCATATTAATGTCTTGTGTAATTAGAGGTTCAACATTTTCTCTATTCGATTGTTGATTGACATTTGAATTTTCAAAAAAATTTGTTTCTAAAAATTCAACGTCTCTAGATTCTATGATAGCATTCGAGTCTATGTCCAACAATCTATATGCTTTTGAATTTTCAGCATAACCCACAAAAACACTCTTAAGAGCTCTAGGTCCTAATTTGGTTCTTTTAGGATCTGAAACTGTATAATAGGCTATACAACCCTATACTCTCAAATAGCTTAAGTTTGACCTTCTTCCTTTTCATATTTTATATGAAGAAGTTTTTGTTTTCTTTGAGGATATTCTATTGTGCACATGGCAAGCTGTTAATAGAGCTTATGCCCATAGATTTGTTGGTAGTTTAGCATGCATAAGCATAGCATTAATCATATCTACCAATGTTCTATTCTTTCTTTCAGCCAAACCATTTTGTTGTGGAGTATAAGGTGCACTCGTTTGATGAATCAAACCATTTTCTTCACAAAAAACAGTAAATTCAATTGGAAAATATTCACCACCTCGATCACTTCGTAGGATTTTAATTTTCTTTTCCAATTGATTTTCAACTAAGGTTTTATAACATTTAAACATATCAAATGCTTGATCTTTAGTTCTCATTAAATAAACATGAGTGAACCTAGAATGATCATCAATGAAAGTAATAAAATATCTATTTCCTTCTCTAGTTAAATGACCATTTAATTCACATATATCAGAATGCACAAGTTCAAGTGTTTCAGTTGTTCTTTCATTCTTTGAAAAAAGGTTTCTTAGTCAATTTTGCTTGTATGCATATTTCACATTTTCCAAAATTTTCATTTGTACATGGAATTAAACCATGCCTAGACATATACTTAATTGATCCATAATTAACATGTGATAAACGAGCATGCCATAAACTAAAAGGAGATTCAAGAATATAAACAAAAACATCAACTTTATTAATGCTCAACTTAAACATGTCATCACATGAATACCCTTGTCCAACAAAGACACCATTCATAGAAAATATAATTTTTTCTGCCTCTAAGACAGCCTTTAAGCCCTTCTTGCACAACAAACTTGCAGATATCAGATTCTTTCTCACATCAGGAACATGAAATACATTCATTAAGATCAGTTTCTTTCCAGAGGTAAACTACAATTCAACAGTCCATTTTCCATGCACCTTGGCAGTATCATGATTCCCCATCAGAACACTTTCATCCTTTGATGCAACTTCATAGTTCTTGAACAATTTTTTGTCATTACAAACATGCACTGTTGCACCAGAATCATACCACCAATCTATAGTCTTGTTAGTTGTTGTCATGTTGCATTCTGTAATCATGTTGATTTTTAGTTCAACAATCATGATTATAATTTTAGAAGAACTTGGAGGACGTTCAACAATATTTGCCTTCTTTTGTCCAGCGTTTGCCTCTGTCTTCAATCTCTTATAGAACCTGCACTCTTTCTTGAAATGACCATTCTTGCCACAGAAAAAATATGTCTTGTTCTTCTTAAAGTTGGCAAAATTATTACTTGAAGATTCAATATACTTCATTTTATTTCCAGAAGTATTACTAGTCATTGTTGATTTCTTCATATTAGACTCAATATTGTTTACTTTAGAACCAAACTCTGAAGCATTTTTATTCTCACGACTGCGAGTTTCTTCTTCTATTCGAATATGCTTCATGAGTTGGTCTATGGTAAAATTTTCAGAAGTGTGCAACAATTTCTTTTGATAATCATTCCAAGTAGTAGGCAATTTTGTAATTACCGCAGCCACTTGAAGTTGTTCAAACACTTCTATTTAAAATCCTTGAGTCTAGATACTAGGACAAACAATTCATCTACTTGTTCCATGACAGATTTATTATCAAACATTTTGAATTCAAAAAATTTTATACCGAGAAATCTGTTTGTACCTTGCTTGACAGATGTATATTTATTTTCCAAGGCACTCCAAATTTCTTGTGGGGATTTGATTGAACGAAACAGATCGTATAATCGATCAGACAGTGAATTCAGAATATAGTCTCTGCAACAAACTTCATCCTCCATGCGTTTCTTGCGGGTTGCTATAGTTTCTTCATCTTCTTTGTCAGATGGTTCAGGAATAGTTGATATATTTCCACTTAGCAGATATGCAACACCCAATTCAGTAAGCAAGAAAAATAATTTATCCTTCCAGCTTGTGAAGTTCGTTCCATCAAAACGATCCAACTTGAACACTTCGGGATTGAACTTGAAAACAGAATTTGAACCAGTAGCCTCCATTGTTGTTTAATTTCCTTAAAATTGTTAGCAAAATAGGATTTCACCAAATTAGAAGACTTTGATCGTGTATTTACTATCCTTAAGGAAATTATGTCCCCACTATGTTGTTGTTGGGTTTATGGTAAATTCCTCTAAGATTAACAAAGTCAAACAAAATTTCAGATAACAAACTCTAAAATTCTCCCAAAAATAAAATAGAGAAATATTTTTTTGTATATACTTCAATTGAAAGATCTGTACAGGTATTTATAATACCTTAGTAAGGAGACACAACTCTTGGGCCAAAGAGATTTAAAGAGGAGACACAACTTTTGGGCCAAAAGATATTTAGCAATTAATTAATACAAAAATAATTAATCATTTAAAGGTTTCAAACCCAAGATGCCCCAAGTGCCCATCTTTTGACTTTAAAGATTATTTTATTTAAAGTCTAATCAAGGTCCATTGATTTGAAATATTTTGAGTTTCCCTCCAAATCTTCCCATCATCCAAATTTATAAACTTTGGTGTGTTTCTCCTTTTAAACCCTTACATTCCCTTTCAACTTTTTCAACGTGGGATTCTTTACATTACTAACTATCTCCAACAGTTACGTAGTTGAGTGCAGCGGTGGCGAGCCATCGGAGTTGTTTGGATGGCTTGAAGGAGAAGGGGTGGTCGGTGGAAGCTCAAAAGGGTCAGAACTTGACTCTGTTGCTTAGGGAGGCTTTGGCATTTTATGGCACCAAAGATAATCCAAGGGGTAAGAGCAAGGGTAAGTTGCTTTGTCTTGTCGGATGGTGTTATTTCAAGTTCGTGCTAATATTAATCAAAATTAATCAGAACGTTTTTTTTTTGTCGTTGTGTCTGATAATAATACATTAGTTAGACTTGTTTATCAATCGTGTCTTTTTCAAGTTGAGACACACTTCCAAACTAGAAATACATAGCTCGACCTACTTTTTTCCTTTTCCGTTAAGACACTTTCGAACTAGAAACACATAGCTTGACCTACTTTTTCTCAACTAAACCCCGCCACCCAAAATATTTTCATAAACTAAAACTCCACTCCAACCATATACTAGAAAAACTAAGTAAAATATCCTTTAATTCCAATAATTCATATATAACACAAGGTGAAGACATGGAGAAAATGAAAGAAATCAATAATTTTTTTGATACAATATTAGTGACATGATATATGTTATGTCAAAACTCATTATTTATTTTTGATACTAATCTGACATATTCAAAATAACATATCGGTTTTAAAATTGCAAAATCGATTATATAGTTAAACCTCTATTAGCAAACCCTGGGAAGAGTCTTATTTTTTTGTTCAATAATCAGGAGTGTCTTGACCAACTTATGCATATTTCGACTAATCCTCTCTGCGGTTTGATCAAAGACAAGTCATCCACAACGAGATCAGGGTATTCATGAAGGATAAATTCTTCATGGTCTAGCCCCAAGGAGTTTCCAGATTCGAACTCATGACATTTAGGTTTATAACTCGTTCAAATTATCACTTTAGTTACTTTAGGATTAGGAGAGTCTCATTTTGAACTCTTAATCAAACTAACTTCATATCTCCATCCTCCTAATGTTTTTTTAGGAGCACAGAGGCGACCAAAGTCCAACCCAAATGGGGCTCTTCTAGCATCATGGAATGCAGCAACCTCCAAGGCTAATTTTGTAGTAGCTCAAGATGGTTCTGGCAACTACAAGACCATAAATAAGGCAGTTTCAGTAGTTTCTAGAATGGGTAATAGTAGGCCAGAGAGAGTGATTGTATATGTGAAATCTGGGGTTTACATTGAGAAAGTGGAGATTGGGAGGGGAATGAAGAACTTGATGTTTATGGGTGATGGTATGGGACAGACAGTCATCACAGGTAACAGAAACGTCCAAGATGGTGCCAGAACTTTCAGCTCAACCACATTTGGTAAGGATGGTTCATCTCAAATTCTCATTTACTTCTCTACTCTTCTTTCTTTGATTATTTTGAGTGTAACTAGAGTGTGAGTGCTTAAATCGTGTAATTTCGGTTTGTATCGAGTACTAGTCTATCTTGATTCGATCAGTTTGATTAGAGGTAGCATATGTCCTAACACTAACTTGTCATGTTTATTCATGTTCGGAATAACAAACATTACCCATGAACTAAAACTTACTATTACAGCTCTATTTTTTCTCAACCAAATCTACCCCATGTAGGATCTCTTAAACTGAAAATCCACTCGGTTCTACTAGAACAAGAATTGAGAACAATAAAAAATAAAATATTTTCTTTATCTAAGGTTAAATAAATGCGTTTTTTATGTTAGAATCGAGTTATTCTCATTTAACACCAACTCAACCCTATGAATTGTGTCATTTTTAGATTCATGTCTATAATTATTTAACTCTTAACTCTTCAATTTCATGTTGGGTTGATGTCATCTTATCAAAAATTAACATCCTTAAGTGAAATTCAATGAGAATAACTAAGTCGTCCTCCATATTATTCCTTTGTTACAACAGGCCTTCTAAAACAAACTAACAAAAAACATCAATTAAAATAAAACTCAATGACGAACGTGAGGATTCCCCACTTTGCTTTTCTATTTATTTCATGCTTTTAGTGGTGAGTCACCACCTTGCTTTTGCTTTGACTTTCTTCCACTTCTAGAGGCTTGGCTCTATGTCCTCCTCCCTTGTACTTTTTTTCTTTTAGTTATATATACAAGTAGGGATCCTGTCAAACCCTCCACCTATACTGGGTGGCTTTGACAAAAAAAAAAAAACCAGATAGCTCTGTTGCACTTATGTTTACAATAGTTTTCTTCTTGCAAGAATGTCTGGTGATGGCTTTTGGCAAGGGGCATAACATTTCAGAACACTGCAGGACCCCATAAACATCAGGCAATGGCAGTTATGGTGGCTTCTGACCTCTCGGTCTTTTATCGCTGCAGCTTCTGACCTCTCTTAGTGCACTCACTACGACAATTCTATAGATACTGTCACATACATGGTATTGTCGATTTTTTATTTGGTGATGCCACAGTGGTATTTTAGAACTGTGACATTCTCGTAAAAAGGCCAATAAACCACCAATCCAACATGATCACTGCACAGGGAAGAGTTGATCCAAATGAGAATACTGGGATTTCAAATGTCAACTCTCGGGTCGCACCTGCCCCAGATTTTGCTTCTGTTAAAGGCGCAATCAAGAGTTATTTAGGGCGACCATGGAAAAAATACTCGAGGACAATTTTATTCAAGACGGAAATGGATGGATTGATTGATCCAAAAGGGTGGACTGAATGGAGTGGCAACTTTGCTCTTTCAACACTATATTATGTAGAATATATGAACTCCGGTACTGGAGCTTCAACCACCCGAAGGGTGAGATGGCCTGGTTTTCATGTGTTGAATGATCCTCAACAAGCTAGCCCATTTTTAGTGAGAAATTTCATTCAGGGGGAGTCGTGGATTCCGGCGATCGGAGTGCCATTTTGGCTTGACATTTAGGTCTCTGATTGTTCTTTATGTTGTGGAAAGGGGTCTTCTTATAAATCATTTTGTTGTGCACTCAACTAGAATAAGCAACCTGTTTGTATAATTTATCAAGATGGTGTACAAAATGGTGGACACCATGGAGAGGGTTTGTGTCCCATTCAGGGTTCTTAAATCGGTCAACAAAGATAAAGAATAAAAAAAAATTATATAATAAATTACAATACAATTCAAATCTTAAAAATAAATAAACTAACTTTTATTTTTCGCAGTTAAAATCTCTTAAAATTTTACTTTAAAATTAATCCGATGACTAATATTAATATCTTAAATTTAATAGGAAAAATAGAGTCATATAGATGTGTTTGAGATGATTTTTTAAATGGAACTTATACTTCTCATAAGTATTTTAAAAAAAAAATGTTTAGAACCGCCCTAATACCACCACCACCCCCACTACAACCACCACCACCACCACCACAACTACCTCTACCACCACCACCATCCCCATTACCACCACCATCACCACAACCACCCCACCACCACCATTGTCACTATCGTCATCCCTATCACCACCGTCACCGCCCCACCACTACCTCCATTGCCCCAGCGCCACCCTCACCACCACCACCACCCTTGTCATATACCACCGATTGTTATCACCGTCGTCACCGCTCTCACCCATCACTATCATCATCTTATTATTATATTTATTGCTACTACCACCATAATCCCACTACCTTTAACATCCACCATTAGCACCCACCGTTATACACTACCACCACCCACCATAACCATTACCGTTTTTCACCACCACCATTGTCGCCAACCGCTACTATCATCGCTCACATTCACTACGATAGATGCTTAAATTCTTTTATTTCCTCTATGTTTGTTGATGGACCAAGCCCAAAAGTCCAACTCATGTTATAAGCATGGTCCGAGTTTTAAGGCTCAACTCCAAGAGGTCCACCAAGTCCAGTCCAATGTGATCGATTTGGTCAAACTCATCAAGCTCAAGGAGCATGCAAGGTCATCTGAGAGTCTCCTTTACACCACCAAGAGAGCGTCCAGGAGCCTCATTGTTCCCGCTTGGAGAGAGTCAATCTTCTCTCATCCTTTGACCAAGTCTTTTGGAGAGCATCATAAACTTCCTTGTTGTTGAGGATAGTAGAGGTCGCCAAGCTATTTAATCACTGTTAAAGTCACCTCAAATCCGTTACAGCTATTAAATGGCCCTAACCCGTTATGCCGTCAGACTAGCTATTCAATTACTACACTTAGCCCATTATAAATTGTAAGTCCCATCAACACTTGGGGGCATATCACTCATTTTGAGCACAATTCTCTCCTCCTCTTTGAAAGCTTGTAATCTCCTGCTCTCCCATTGTACCGGAGTTAATAAAATCCCGATGACCCTTGTCATTCCTAGTGGACGTAGGTCACTTTGACCGAATCACCATAAACTTGGTCTTCTCCCTTTCTACTTTACTGCATTTTATATTACTTAATTGACAGATGGTGTGCAAACTAATTTTTGTGCATCATCATTTGTGATTTAATTTTAGATGTGAATATAAATATGTTTATTGTTGACCAATTTTTTTTACTATTTCGTGCCTTTAGACACAGACAATAAACTAGTCTATATAATAAAGTACAATATCATTCAAATCTCAAAAGATAAACAAAATACTTTTCACAGTTAAGATCTTTTAAATTTTACATTAAAATTAATCCGACAACTAATATAAATACCCTAAATTTAATAGAAAAAATAGGCCCCTAAAAGTGTTTTTGAAATGACTTTTTAAAAGTATTTCTAGAACGTATAACTTTAATAAGTACTTTAAAAAATAATATTTGGAATCGCTCTACCACCACCATTACCACTGTTCCACCACCACCATCACCACGACCTCCACCACAACCACAACTACCCCCCACCACCACGATTCCCATTATAACCTCCCCCACCCACCATCACCACTCCCACCACCATCATCAATACCACAACCTCCACCACCACCATAGCCACCATTACTATCACCCCCACCCCATCACCATCAGTCTCACTACCATTATCCTTATCATCACCGTCATCGCTAGCATCGCCACCCCAACACCACCACCACCACTGTTGCTACTTTACCACCATTGTCAATGTCCCACCACCATTATCGTCGCCACCCTCACCGCCACTACCCCACCTCCATCCACACCGTACCCTAACGCCACCACTGTCGATGCCACTGCCCCAACCGCTGTCATTCACCACCATCGTCATCTCATTCTTATATTTATTACCACTATTACCATCATCCCACTACCACCGTCGTCTTCCGTCAGCACCCACCACCACCCGTTGTCGCCATCATCGAGATAGTCATTGTAACGCCCCAAAATTCACTCTTAAAAGCATTACTATTTACAAATTATCCAACCATGAGAGCGACTAAAAATAACCATTAGAATAATCAATCATTCATCCATACAATAAGAATAAATGATAAAAGCCAATAAAAACATTACAACCTCTCCAACTTACAATTCAAACCAAATAGTACATAGCAACAGGAATAATCAAAACTAGCTGAATTATTGTTTCATAGGAATCTTTCAAATAAAATAATCTAGACTAAGATGAAATATCTCTAAGCCTCCACTTCAGGATCCTCATACCGACCTTCTCCATTCTCGAGGTCGACCTACTCATCTAATTCGATATCCTCCTCTCTGCCAAAATCTATAAATGTGTTGTAAGGGGTGAACAAAAGCCCATAAAAAATTTCTCTCAAATCCAAACAAATTTTAAAACAATAAAAATAAGGCAAGTCTCTTTTAAAAAATAGTATATATATCGTTTTGAAAGCAAAACAATAACAGTTGTAATGATCTCAAGTGCATGGAATTTAATAAATCAATGAAAGGAATAAACATGTCTGAATTAAAACAATCAATTAATAACTCAGTAGCATTATACAATATTTTTATGTATGTTATTATTTCTCAGGAATCTACACAACGATTCTACCTCATTCACCCACCACAAACCAAACAATCTCAATCATTCCTCGCAGGACACATCATAAACCACTTTTGGAAGGGTGTATACTGTCTCCCACGACATTAACAAATCATTCATAATCCCTTAGCCCCGAATTTACGTGAACAATAGTAGTTGCTCTCATAAACAATAATCTACTACAAGTGTTAGACAATCATCTCACCCCTATTGGGATAGACTAACTTCTAACACTTTACGACAGCTCTCAAAGACAATTTAAGTCCGTCACACCCAAATCATAGAAGAGATAAAACCATAATTTTCTCAACAATCACAATTTTAATCAATCATATTTTTCATTAACAATTCAAGTATCACAATTGCACAATTCTCAATATATTGTAGTATTAAAGGAATGAAAATATGCAACAGATCATATCAGTAAAACCTTCACAATTTTGATATCAAAATTCTAGGGTTTTACCAAAAATCATAATTTCTTAAAATAAGAACAAGTATTAGATGAAAACATGATCTAATCAAGAATAGGAATTTATAAATCAAGAACCCATGTATTTTTCATAACCAAACATGTATTTAGCAAAATCAAGGTTTTTCCTTGAACCCAAACATGTATTTTGTTTAAAACTACGTTTTGATGAGAAAGAAATCAATAACTCATAAATATTTATCATATAACTACTAAGAAGATTGAAAATATACATAAATAATACCCTAAGTCTCAATGAAAGAACTTGAGAAGAATTCTCTACCTTTAATTAGATGATTGAAGATAACTCTAGCGTGTTTGAATCAATTCCGAAGAGAGAATCCTCCTCATGTCTCCTCTCTTTCTTCATTTTTAAGCTTTCTAGGGTTTTTTCGGATGAACAGTTGCTGAACATAGGCCTAAGGGTCATTCCCTACGTATTTATAATGCCAAAAGTGGAGAAAACACTCAACAAAGATCGTTCAAAGTTCTGCTTGGTGCGTTCAAACGAGTGTTTCTCTCGTCCGGACGTGCCTAACTTTTTGTCCAGATTTCGAATGACATTTTGACCTAGTTAGAAACCGATTCACGAATTTTTTATGAAATACACTTATATAACCCTTGAAATATCATATTCTCTTGCCCTAAACACAATACTCAATGTTAGATGACATTAAGGCCATGGCGGCATCGGCTGCAATTAATTTGGCAATGGAATCGAAATTTCAAAAGATTGTTTTGGAAGGAGACTCGAAGGCTGTTATTGAAGCAATAAGGCAGTGACAAATGTGGTTGTTGAACTTTGGTCATTTTGTGGATTATATGGTGTTGTGTAACCAAAAGATCAGCAGTTTTTTAGCGTCCTAGGTTCATAGAGACGAAAATTTGAGTGCCTATTGTCTTGCTAGACATCCTGCTAATAGTTCAGATTAGTATATGGAGGGAAGGAGTGTCTACTTTCTTGTTAACTCTCCTCCAAAATGATGTATCCTCTTTGAATTAATAATTTTTTTTTTGTTTCTTTTAAAAAAAAAATGTTAGACGACACTATTAATCTACACATATCTCTATCTTCTCTCTCTCTTACACCTTTTTTATTTGCTCTCAGTGCACCCTAATTTTTTACAAAGTGTTTTTAGATACGATGTAATTGCTAGTGTCTTTTATAAAAGAGTGAGAATGTTTTAGAAGTTTTCCCTCCCAAATCTTATTTTCTCATAATTTTGAGTTATTTAATTAACTTTCTTCAATTGAATTTTGACATGGAGTCTATGTAACCACTTCAAACTTTTTAATAATTACTAATGATTTAAATTTATCATTATCTTTATTAACTACTTTACATTTAATTTTTTATATAATATCAATTTATTAGGTTAATAAATAATTTTTTAATAATATTAGGATGGGATGGAGCTATAGGGGACGGTGGAGTGGAGTCGGAGTAAGAATGACGATAGTGTTTATACATTGAATGCGATCCATCTAGGAGACTCAACTGTAACATAACACAACTTATACTGGACCCGATTCGATCCATTGTTATTTGTGAGCCCAGCCCAACATATATCCACAATAAAAATGTTCTTATTTACGGAAAAAATAAAAAACAAGTTAAAAAATAGAAAACGTTAACCAATAACCATTCGCCACGTATTAACCTGTTTCGACTTTGGAATCCATCAAGAGAAAGTAACCGCCGCCGCTTACCAAATAGCTTGATCTTTCATTATCGTTCAGTCCTTTTCTGCAAAACCCTAGCTCTCTCGATTGCTTCACTATTTGAGACGATCGCATTCAAAGTCAAGGCATGTTCTCAGTTCGAAACGATCGATCATACATAATTTTTTCGTTGATTTTACTGCGTTCTATATATGAGTAAAACTATTTCGTTACGGGATTCGTATGTTGATAGTAAATTGGTTGATGCAGTGTAAAAAGGCAGATAGATTCGATGGCCGGTGGATCGGAGGTGGCCGAGACGTCTTTATCGTGTGCTCAATGTGGCAAGCCTGCTCGTCTTCAGTATGTAAATCGTACAATCTCGCTACAACTTTCTTGATTCTCTTGATTATTGGACATTATTCATGTGTGTGTGTGTGTGTGTGTGTGTGTGTGTCTGTGTCCGTGCGGGTGTCTCTGTTTGTGCGGGTACGGGTGTCTTTGCTTGTAGTTTATTTCAGTATCATTGAGGAGTGAGGAGTAGGGAAATCAAGAAAATTTCTTGTGTGGATATATACACCTGCACCATAAGAAGATAACTCCAGTTTAGCCCCTTTTGATGGTGGTTCAGGAGCGATAGATTGGGAATAGACGTAACCTTCACATTATAGGCACAAAGAAATTGTCCTCTCGAATCCACAACCTTAAGTTTAATAGTGTAATATCCTGAAATGTTCAGAAGATCAACTTAGGCCACACAATTCATTTTTTCAGAAAGGATTACTAAGGTATGCAGACTCTGCAAGGAATCCGACCATGTCACTGGGTACCACTTTGGCAGAGTGGCAAATGCAGCGGGGAATGCTTTGGCCACTAGTTTTTCCAACTTGAGCTTCCTAACTTTGGTTAACATTAGCTTTATACTCAGACTTTGTATTTGCATGGTTGATGTATGCTTCTATCAGTTAACGAGAAGACTTGGTTTGGACTATTCTTTTATATTCTTGTGTGGTGATATTTTTCTTTGCATTTATTTGCAGGTGTCCCAAGTGTGTGGAATTAAAGCTTCCCCGTGAAAGTGCTGCTTTCTGGTTTGTAACTGTTCCACACTTCTTCTCAATTTTTCTTTTTACCATTCCTTAACATAAAAGAAAGTTATGGAAGTCTTCAGATTGGAAGACATGATATCATGAAAGTGCTGCATGCAACAGAAACATGCTTGATTTATTTTTTATATTAACAGTATGTTTCACCGTTATACTGATTTATTGATTTATTTTTGTATGCCTTTGTGAGTTCTAAATTGCAAATACGGTTTTTTTGAGTATTTGGTTGATTGTATCCGAATGTAGGATGAAAATTTAGATGATGTACTTCGTGGACTATGGAAATGGAAAGTAACACGATAGTATTGCACAAGGCACTTAGCTAAAGCATAGAAATTTAGAAAATGTAAAAATATATATCAATTAAGCCACTCAAGAAGATATCTCCATTAACGTTTAACTTTCATACTGCTGATTCCACACACTTAACTTTAAATGAAATAATAAACAACTAAAAACATTGCTTTGATAGAGCTCAATTGCTTTTGGGACATTGCTTTGTTAAGTTGAGATGAGTTGTGTATGTTAATTCAAAAGTTTCAGAACTAAAAATTTGCCCGTATTGCTCATTTCTGATGATTTTTTTACCATTTTAAGTTTGATGAGTCAACTATTACCAAAAAGAATAAAAAGGTTTGACCAATTAAAATGCGCTCAACTAAACTCTTAATTCCTAGTAATGTTTGGCTGTTAATGTATGGCTATCTTGGTGATGAAGTTATATCTTTTATCAGCACTCAGGACTGCTTCAAGGCATCATGGAGCTCCCATAAATCAGTTCATTTGAAGGCAAAGTTGTCCTCACTTGCACCCGGTATCTCGGGAGAACTAGGTGACGATTGGTTATATTGCTTGAGGAAAGGACAAGCTCGGGCTCCAAAACTTCCCCATTTTGATTGGACAGGGTATTCCTTTTAAATATTGGTACTTGTTCTTACTCATTTATTATATTATGGTTCTTGATATGTGATTGACATTTTGGTGGAGACTTGAGTGGGATATGTTCTTTTGCTTCAGCTGTGTTAAAGAAAATTGCTTGTTTAAGATACAGACCAGTATTTCTAACTAGCAAGGCTTATTTGCCTTACATGTACATGGTTGAAGATTGCTGGACGTGGATTTGGTTGTTAGATTTGCCTACTTCCTAAGTTTTATTGCACAGGACACCTGTACCTGTTTCGTATGTCTAACATTATATTCTACTGTAATGATGCTTTACACATGAGCATTGCCCACCTATTAGGGGAAAAACGTCAAATTAGTAGGTATCAATTAGTCCTTTGTTTGGCCTTTCTTCTTAATATCTTAAGAAGGACAAGTTTGAAATTGACATGGGATCAATATGGCAGAGTTTTCTTAGAAGTGATATTCTAATAGTTTTCCTAAAACCCCAAATTCTTAGCTTACTAAGACCTTCAAGGGCCAAGGTTATTTAAATGTAAAATAGCTGGAAAAAAATCTTCTTACCACAACCTTCATTGCTTATATTTTTAAATTGAAAAAAGTTTTAAAATGATACGTAAGGGGTTCTATAATAATTGGGTATTCCTTTTCTATTGCTCTATGTAAGCATTTATTGTCTAATGTGGACTTGTTTATTGATTCTATTGTCGTGTCTTGTTGTAGCATAGTACTTCACCTAGGAGGTTTTGAATTAATAAAAGAAAACCATGGTTCAAAATATTGGACGATTCGACTTGGCACCTAACGAGACAGTATCGTTATACGATACATATAAACCCTGCATCTCGCACGACTCAACAGAGTTGTCCAAATTGTATCCAAGTTAATTCTGAATTGCCAAGTTATTGTCATTAAATTGGTCGATAAGGTTTCGCTATGTCGCGATATGACATGAATCTATCATCATGTTTAACAATTTTTTTAGGTTGTATTATTCGATACCACACTGCGACATTACGACCGATGTGTCTCAAAGTTCTCGAAGTCGATGACTGATACTGAAACTTTAAACCATGAAGAAAACAGATTACGTTTGGATTTTAGAAAATAATACAAAATGGGAAAATTTTACAAAATTTTGTGGCATAACATGAAATTGTTTTTGGCACAGTGATTTCCTACTTGTGGAGTAAAACATCCCTTGAATGGTCGTATTTATTGCAAAATTTTGTGTGCACGTTTTGTTTGGTTACAAATTGAGGCATAATACGGTTGTTAGCTGTAGCATTTTCTCCTCTCCATTATTGTTCTTATGGGGGCATTTTATTAATGAGAAACAACTAAAATGCTCTACCTTCGGGGGTGTCGTCCAGTTTTTCTTACTTCTAAATCGTCAATAAGGTGGCACCATATGTTAGGTCTCCTTTATTAGTTGCACTAATTCCGATAAAAGTTCATATTTGGGATGTTAGCACTCTAAACACTGCTGATCTTTTATGGTAATGGTAAATCCCAGCGGTTTTAACATTTTCATCCCCGTGTTTAGGGAGAGATAATTTTTTGTGCTTGCCAATGACAACTGCATTCCAGATAATATTGTTCTATGAAACACGGACACTCTTGAGAAGGTGACGTATCTGTGTCGGACAACAATACTCTTAGGACACCCTCGGATGTGTGTTCGATACTCTTTTATCCATGTCCATAATTAAATCATAAGATTTTTATTTGGGACACTTGTCTGACACTTCTTTGGTAACGTGTCTGACACTTCTTTAGAGTATGTCTACTACTAAATAATAAACATTTGTTGAAATGTGATTAACAAATTTTAAAAATTTGAGAACATATAAATTATTGACTATATTTAAATTATATATTAGGTACACATTATGTAAAAAATTTGATGATTATTGGCTATTATGAGGATGGTTTAGTCTAAAAATTCACCCAGATGACTGGACATAAGATTTACTTATCATAAAATGCTGAATTTTTTATGAATTGTATATCATTATCACTATAATTACAATAAATTATATAATGTTATATATAAAATATAATTTTTTGTAGCATGTCTCCAATGTGTCCATGTGCTACTTTTTTTAAAAATGTCGTGTCGGCGTGTCATGTCATATCTGTGCCTATACTTCTTAGCTATTGTTTTTAGTTTTCTTCTTCATTTTGATAAGTCAATTAAAAGGTACCAAAATCGAAGTTCTGTTTTTTTTTTTTGAAATTTATCCATCTTATATGCTTGATTACATGTAGATGTAACTTGTGTAGCTTCATCTATGCTTGTTTTCTTGAAAGACCAACTGCGTTTTATTTGTGCACAGGACACTAAGGCCGTATCCTATATCAAAAAAGCGTGCTGTACCTGATCATGTTGATCAACCTGACTGGGCAATTGATGTGAGTTATACTGTCCAGGGTTATTTGAATCCATGTTTCATTGACTCCAACAGGGGACACAAATTGGTCCTGGAAAGGACACAAATTTAGAAAGTGGTCTACATAATGTCATTTAGATATAGATAATTTGCCATGCCTCCTGAACCTGAAAGGTATCATTTTAGACAAGGACTGACTTCAAATATTTCAGTACAACACATTGATGGTCTTTTGACATATTAAAATCATATTATTATCATTTGATCTATTGAGAAGGGTTTGAATGGACTTGAAAGATAGTAAACTATGCTCGAGAAGTCAAAGGAAACTTTTGTAGGGGCCCACAACAATACCGACATGCAAGTCGTTCATCTGATGGGTATAGGGGCAAAAGAATGATTGAACCACACAGTAGCTAGTTCCCTTCAAAGTTACCCTGGGATAGCTGGAGCTCGAGTGTGGTTTTTGTCGGTAAAGCTAATGATTGGGGCATTGGGGACGCAACCTCTTCAGTCTCTGTCAAAAGTTGAATAGCTGGAACAACACAGTTGCTTGTTTCAGCCGCTCGATGCATGTCTAGGTGCAGCTTCTGTACTTTTTAGCTGCTGTTCTATATAGGCAGCTTGAGTAGGTAATATGTTGACTATAGTTTGGTGATGCATTCAATGATCAATGTTAATGGATGTAATTAGCGTCACTATTGAGGCTTCACTTGTGTCAATATTGAATTTCATGAGATGGGTGATGATATAGCTGTTTATTACTTCTTGGTTTCTTTTGAAGTTCCTTTTATGTTGTCTGTTTTTTTTTTTGTGGTGACAAACTTTCCTTTGTGTTCAACTTTGTAGGGAATCCCAAAAATTGAGCCTATGAGTGATCTGCAGCATGTTGTTGAGGTAATCTTAGATCACAAATGATAGTGCTTCCATAGATTATTTACGTTTAAGGTGTGTAATGTTTTTATCGTTGGACGGATAGATATGATCTTATGTATGTTTTTTTTTTTCAAATTCACATCTCTTTTGAAGATTAAAACTCCGGAGCAAATTGAGAGAATGAGAGAGACTGGCCGAGTAAGTTGTCAATATAATTTTGCCTTTGATATTATGTTTGTGTGAAATGTACTTATCTTGTAAATTGTGAGCGTATATTTCATTATTGTGTAATCTAGGATCACTTTAGACATGCACTAATTATTGTATATGTACATGTATCTGCATGCTTGTGCATGGTATTCTTTAGCCAATCAGTGCTTGTTATCTGGAGGAATTTGTGCATTTCTTGCAATGCAAGCAAGCAAAGCACCAGAGTAAAGCATAAAAGTTTCTCCCATCTACACTTAATAGATCCATTGCCATCAACATATCCCCATAGGAAAACAAATCAATCAGAAATCTCAATGTGGAGATGCCAGCTAAACCCAACCATAAAAAAATAACACAGCCAAGGAGCATAAGAAACCAAGCAATATGTGAAACGTCAACTTATGAGTAATGCAAATTGCTGCAATTTGAGCGCATTTGTGATGAATGACTCTGGTAGTTCTCCACAGTTCCGCATTTTCATGGTGATTTACTTTATTATGGTCTATAGGCAATCCAAAGCTTAAAAAATTTAACAAACTTTGATCAAAGTGGCTGGATAAAAAAGGGGGGAGAGTAATTTATGTCCATTATGATACGAAGACTGATTCCACGACAAAAAAGCCTTTGGTTTCTATATATCAGTATCAAAGAACTGGCTATAACAGGATTGTCATGGTTCTTTGCCCTTCTAGCCATTATTTTTTCATAAGATGTGTTTCCTTCAGATAGCAAGGGAAGTTTTGGATGCGGCTGCTCGTATAATTCGACCTGGTGTGACTACTGATGAAATTGATGCCGTTGTTCATGAAGCAACAATTGCTGCAGGTATGTCGACTTTATCATTGAGCTTTGAGAAATCTGATGACCATTTTCTGCTTTGGTTCGTATTTTGAAATATCTTGGCTAATATACATATTTAGTTGCTTGATATGACCAGATAAAGAAATCTACTTTGTCTTATTTGTTGGAGAATTTGCACATTTGGACATGTGAAACCCCAACATTCTACTTTCTTTTTTTCCCTTTTTATTGTGGTTCCATCAGGTTTGTAAAGAAAATTTTGGTTTGAATTTTTGAAGAAGCAAATCAAATGGTTATTGATCTTTTAATTGCCAAGTAACAAGGACATTTATGCATCCTTGGCTTACACCTGTGTCTGTCTAGTTCTCATTAATTATTTTTCTAATAGAAAACGATTGAATATCATTAAATAAAATAGTATGTGAGGACAACAAGTCCTTAAAAGATACATAAATAAGGAACGAAAAAGAAAGCCTAATGCTCAAACAAAACAAATAGTAATAAGAGGAGAAAAAAAAACTCAAACGACACGATAATTCACACACTTGAGCCCGATGGTCTTAATAAAAAATAAAGGAATCCCCGCAAAGTCCTTGGACATGGATACCCACAAAGATACCATAAATGAGATTTTATCCCATAGACCTTCCCTAGGAACCTCCTTATCCTAAAAAATCCGCCCCATTTCTTTCCAACGAAATCGATCAAAGTAAGGTCAACACCGGATATCTCCATAAAGTCTTTGCTTTAGTACAAGTACTAAAACCATCAAAATCTATACTAAGCAGCAAATTGCAGCTACCTGGGACCACCCAAGGTATCCCCGCGACACCCAAGAGGCAATTCCGCAATATTGAGACAAGGGTACGATGCAAGAACAAATGATCGATGATCTCTGGTTCTTTCTTACAAAGGATACACCATTGTGGTTGAATACAATATGACAACTTTATTTTTCAGAGCAAATCATTAGTATTTAGTTTCTTATGCGCAATCAACCATGCAAAAACTTGTACCTTCAAAGGTGCATTACTTTTCCACTCAAAGGAAAAAGGTCGAAAGAAATGAAAAGATGGTTTGGTGATCAAAGTATCAAAGAAAGAATTGCAAGAAAACTTCCTCGATGGAGTAGTGATCCATTTTTCTCAATCCAAGGAATCTTGTCTCAAAACAATGTTATCAAGGATACCCAAAAGAGGAGACAATTCATCCGCTTCTATCTCTACTTATGATCAAGGATTTTAATATTGTGTCGAAACGTTCGAAACGTTTCGGATCTACAACACGCTGAAACGAAACCAGAGTTGGAAAGAAAAATTTCAATGTTTTGGTCGAAACGTTACTATTTTGGACCGTTTCGGATGAAACAGTAATGTTTCGGTCAAAACAGACATGATTCAACTGTTTTAATTCCGCAAAACAAAAAAGAAAGAGGGAGAAAGTGAGAGCCTTTCCTTAGCAAATTACTTCTCAACTATCAACACTCAATATACATATTCAGAAAATATTTCGTGAAGCCAAAAAGGAGAGAGAATTTCCGTTCATCTCTTTCTTTAGCAAAATACACTGAGAAAAAGGGTGTGTGCAGAAATAAATTAAATGGAGAGGAGTCAGCTTAGCTCTTAGCATACGCAGATTTGAGATTCTGAGTAGATCCAAGCCACCTTCACTCCCAGATCGATCCCGGTCCAGCCTCATCCAAGTATGAATCTTCTTCCTTCTTTGCCGCTGGGTCTTCGAAGTCTCATATTTGGTGGTGTGTGTTTTTATCGATCGATTTGGTGGGTCTTTCTATCTCTCAGATTTGGTTGGTGTGTGTCTTCATTGATCGATTTGGTGGGTCTCTCTCTCTCTCGATCGTCTGAGAGGACTCGGTCAGTGGTCATTTCCTTGACCCCCCAGATCGTGACCCCCTCCCCTTTTTTGTTGTTAGTAGTAGTGTTGTGAAAAACGAGCTTAGTGAGCGCCTAGGTGAGAAGTGAAGCGAGCCTTGGCCATCTTGAACATCCAAGGCGAAGCGAGGTTAAGTAAAGCGAGAAAAAAGCGAGCTTAGGCGACGAAGCGAAGAAGCAAGTCAGGCGAGAAAAGCGAACGTCTAACTGTAATTTTTTTATTTTCTCCTCCTCTTCCCCCCTCCTCCTCCTTTAACATTAACCAAACTCTAACCGAGATGATGTTATATGTATATATGTATAAAATAAATTGATTCGTGTAACAGTATCATATGACAATCTATGTTATTATGATTAGATAATGTTGAATGCTTTGTTTTGAGGTGAATGCTTTGTTAATCAATTTGTTTGGTTAATCAAATTGATTAATTATTTTGCTATATGCTCTATTTGATTAATTAATTTGTGAGTACTTTGTTTAGCGGTGATATTAATCAATCACGGTAGAAGTTGAACCCATATTTGATAACTTTACATTTAGATGACGTGATTATGTCGATTATTTTTAGAATACAATAATGTTAAATATTTAATATCTTGTTTATTTAAAATATGTTTATGTTTATTATTTTGATTGCATTTAAATATTTTATATTTGTAAAGTTAAAATTTGAATATTTTGGAGTAATTAAAGTATGAAATTAAAATATTTACTTATTTTTATGTTGTTCGTTTTGCTTTAATGAAGCGCTCGATTTGCTTCTCGCTTCTTGCCTAGGCTCTCAAGAGATCAGTTCGTTTCGATTCGCTTTATGCCTTAAATAACACTGGTTAGAAGCAACGACAAGTCCGCCTTTTTATTCTATTTTAATTTTAATTAATATTAATGTCATTTCCCCCCTTTTTGTTTTTGAAAAGCAACGATAGATGTCCCCCTTTATTCTATTTTAATTTTGATTAACATTAATGTTATTTCCCCCCTCCCTTATAATTATTAATAACCTCTACAATTAATAAATAGCTTAATATGGTTAATTAACCTATGAAAATAATTGCAATTAATTTTATGGTATATTAATTTTCTGCAATTAATTTATGGCTTATTAACTTATCAAAAATTAACCACAAGTGATTAGCCTAGTGGTTCAAGGATCACTTGGTAAGTGCCTTCACTTGGTATTAGTCTAGGGTTCGAAACTCACTAGGTGCAAATGCTCCTTAGAGCCATTGACCCAAGCTTTTCTTTATAATTATTACCCCCTATGCGTGGAGAGTCAGCTTTGTGCATAGGTCTTGTATTAGTCTGACCCGAAGGGTTGGGATAGCTGGAATTCCAAAAAAAAAAAACTTACCAAAAATTGTTGGTGCAATATTTGTAATATTAATTAAATAATATCAAAAATGTATTTGGTTGATGAAATTTAAGTGTTTGAAATTAATTTAAGTGATTTCTATCTAGTTTCAAGCCTTTTTTTTCTCCGACAACTTGATTTTATCTTGTATAAATGGATGTTAACCCAATAAATGTGTTTAATTAATCAATTATTAAGCTTATATTTATAAATAAATAGATTGTATTTGTGTTTCTACTTGTTTTTATATTTTTTTTGCATTTCCAAAACGTTTCAATTTTTGAGCTAATCAAAACGGTAGTCAGAAACGATATTTTGATCTTTGCTTATTATTAAATAGGATCTATAATTTAGGCGTCACCATGGCAAACACCTTCGCACCAAAACGATTCGACTTTGATGGTTATCGTTGTCCTTGTTATGAGTGGATGTTGCTATTACTTTTTTTAAATTTCCTTTGATTTTTAAACAATTCAATCTTGATATGTTGACGAGAGTTGATTGAATTGTCAGCGAATTCAGAAGTTGACAAGTTCACACAATATCCACATGGAAGGCTATTAGTTTTGTGTATGTTGTTGTATGCCACTAGAACCAACGGTTGTGTAAACTCTTTTTTTGACTTAACCTTTGCAGGAGGATATCCATCTCCTCTAAACTATAATTTCTTCCCAAAGTCTTGCTGCACGTAGGTGTTCCTCCTGTGTACATTTTCTATAGATTCACTATGCATTGTTGCCTTAGTTTTAGATATTAAGATTCTCTTTTCATGTGACAGGTCAGTCAATGAAGTAATATGCCATGGGATACCAGATGCAAGGTATGATCATGCTCTCCATCTACGTTTAAACACTGCTCAATTTATACTCAATTTTTTGGGTATAATTGTCTGTTTTATCCTGCAATTATGTTAGAAAAATTGTCTATTTTATTCCCCCAAAAAATTATTGCTTGTCATGATGATTTTAATAGTAAAACATGAAGTACTTCAAGCAATACATCACTGTTGCTCAAGTTGGTCTACTATTTTTCTGTTTCATTGACGTCGAGTTTTTAGAGAAATTGTAATGCCCAATTTTGCTTATAGAGGTTTTTAATTTTGTTTAACCGCTATAGTTGTTATAGATGCTTTTGGCCTTTTCCATATAAAGTTGAAAGCTATAAAACTAGAAGAGGAGAAGGCAGGGCCAGTACATGTTGTACCCAATCGCGAAGTGAATCTTAAGATAAGGGTTCGAAAATTCCAAAAGTGAAGCCTTCTAAACGTGAAGAGTAGCTTCAGAGGGGGAAGTTGTTATAACTTTGGTTGATGTAGTTCCTTATCTGAAACTTTCCATTTCCTATACTTACCTGTACACTGAAGTTGTCATAAAATGGCCACTTTTACCCTTACATTTGGTTCACAATCCTTTAGAAAACAGTTTTATGTAGGCATAGGTAAATTGCACATGTATTCTGCTGGAAAAAAAAAAAAAGAATCAAGAGAGAGCCAGAAGAAATTTGGAAGAAACAAAGATGACAAATAAATTTAGACGCGTAATATTCTTGTCATGGGAACAAACACTCTATGTAAGTTAATTGTCTGCGTGTTAATTTGATTGTAAAGTGTTGCATAAATTTAATGGGAAAACTTGAGTGAGTAATGTGTTACACTATGTATAAAGAACCAAAAGAGAAGATGTATAATAGGTAAAATAGTAAATTGGATAATCGAAGACGTGAATAAATGTAAACAATGAGTTCTTGTCAAGGGAAGCATATGTAAGAAGCTCGTTGGTTTGATCTTGATAAATGAAGAATGAGAGGTTAAATATCACACTTCTAGGTTAATTGTGTAAGATAAAAGGAATCAATATGTTCCTTGAAATAAGGAGTTGAATGATCAAAGCAATGGAGTGGAAAGAGCAAAGCAAAGGAGTGGAAGAAACAATGTAAAGAATGAAGAAAATAGACATATTCTCAGTATTTTGGTTGTAGCTTTTTCCTCGAATATCCAATTAACTTGATTCTTGAGGGCTTTGACCAGAGTAGGAATTTTCAAATTTGAATGCTTTTGTGGTAAAAATAGCTTACAAGTTGAGGGTAGTGCATAGGTCTAGCTAATCAAGAAAAATAAACATAATTTTGATATTGTATCCATAACTTTCTATTCTAATTTCTGATTGACCTGATTCTTGATATTTTGGAAAGAAGTCTTCAAGATATATGACTTTATTTGAAATAGTATTTTTCTAATTCACATGTTTTCAAGGTCATAAATGATTTGCAAGTTATGACCTATGATGTCCAATTTACTCCGATGTCCAATTAAGCTTCTAGTCCATTTATGACCTCAAAAACATGCGAATTAATGCTATTTCGGGAAAAGTGGTGTATCTTGAAGTCTTCGTTTCAAAACATCAAGAAACGGGTCAATTGAAAATTAGAATAGAAAGTTATGGCCAAAATATTGAAACCATGTCAGTTTTTTTTAATTGACCAGATTTGTGCATCACCTTCAACTTGCAAGTTATTTTTGACTAAGAAAATATTCGAATTGGAAAAACTCTATTTTTGTCAAAAGTTGTAGATCTAGAAGTACTCTTCCCAAAAACTCAAGAATTACCTTAATTGGACATCAGAGTAAAAACTTATAACCAAAATACCGAGAATTCATCTATTTTTCTGATTCTTGATTTCTTCATTATTTACTTTGTTTTTTCCTCACCCTTGGTTTTTTTTTTCCACTCCATTGCTTTGATCATTCCACTCTTGTTTTCAAGCAACATATTTATCCTTCTTTATCTTACATAGTTATCATAGAAATCTGATACTTAACCCCTCTCGTCAAATCTACTTGCTTAAAGACTTTCACGCTGCAGTGCGGAATTTTATTTGATCGGGGGGACATGTATACTAGGAAGTTGGTTAATAGTGGCTTGGCATAAATTCTGTGTTCTAGTGGAAGAAGGTGGCTAACATAACCTTGTAGTTTTTTTAACTCGAGAGTAACAATGGGCACACTTTCTTCATGCTCATTTTTTAAACTCATCGTTTGATCAGATTTCATACTATATTTTCTTTAGTATTTGGCCAGGAATTTGGAACCAATCAGGACTTATCAAAGATCATTCTCTATGGATTGTTGGTGATGGCATAGATATTCAGCTATGGGTGAATAACTGGTTGGGTTCCTCTTTGTCTTCCCTCGGTAATATTCATCCTTTGTTGGCATCTAGATTGGTCTCTTAAGGTTTCGGCTATATTTTTGGGGGGGAATGGTAAGAGTTATAATTTCCAATAGTCTGACTGCAGATCAAGGAAGTGAAATGGACTGATACCAACGGATTTGGCGTCCTTCGAAGAATGTTATTGTCGCTATATGAAGACCTTAGAAAACGAGGAGTGATTTTGGTCTCTTCATGTTTGCTTTGTCCTTTCCCTGCACCATGGAATGCATAAGCCACACCTTCTCATGCTCTTTTGCTTGAAATATTTTTGGGGTTTGATGAGCTTTATCTTCGGTTGAAATTTTGTTGTAAACTTCCTTTCTGAGCTGTTGGTACTATGGAAAAGTTGGAGCTTTAGCTCTCAACTTAAGAAGGTGGCTTTAAGTATGATAGCAAATTGTGGGTGGGCTATTTGGAAATCAAGAAATGATTGTCGGTTTGATGAAATAGCTCCTTCAATTCCTTGCACAGAGTTTAATTATCTCTCTAATGGGGGAATCTATGTTTCTTGCCTCGGGGACTGTGTTTAACTTAGTTGAGGAGCTTCAAATCCTTGTGTATCTTGGTATTAATGTGTGTCCCAAGTTGTGTGCCGGTTATTAAGGAAGTCTTATGGCATAAATCTCCTCCAGAGTGGTTGAAACCTAGGACAGATGGTGCAGCAAGGGGATGCTCAGGCCTAGCGGCTTGTGGGGGTGTTTTCCACCATTCCCATGGTTTTGTTAAGGAAGCTGGTAGCCTTCCGTGGGGAGTACATAATGCCTATTATGCTGAGCTAATGGCAGTCATCAAGGGAGTTGATATAGCTGAGTTTTGGGTGCAGTGCGACACTCAAGTTCTTGCCCATGGCATTTCCACTTAACTTTTTATCTATTTCGTGGGTGTTAAAACCACTATGGAGGGTTGTTTGTCGTCAAATGAAGTCTATGAAGGTTCAATTTTCGCATGTCTACAAGGATGGAAATCCAGATTTCAGCATTTAACATGTTAACTGTGACATTGCTGGTTACCCTACTTTTCGATTTATTTGGATGTAATACATGCATTGCATTGTTTAACTTTTCTTTGGTCCGTACTGTTCTAGGCCATTACACCTCTCCCCCTCTCGGTTGATCATATTTTTTCTTCTTATTAATAATCTCCCTCCTTTGTGTTTGCCAAAATTTAAAAAAAAAAAAATCGTTGGCACTGCTAGTGGTTTAGATGCTAACAAGTTCTTCTAACTTAGGAATTTACGTTAGGTATTGGTAATGCTTTTCTTATTGAATATGTACTGGTTATTTCAGGAAATTGGAGGATGGTGATATTGTTAATGTTGATGTGACTGTGTACTATAAAGGTGTCCATGGTAAGGAGCATTATACCTTTATCATTGTTACATGGCATTATGTAATACACTATGGGTATGTTTGGTTTAAGTATTAAAGGGGTGGATTGGATTAATTTAATCCAGTAATAATATATATTAAGTTTGGATGAACTTATAGCGACCCGATATTAATTTTAATTAATCTCGAACTAGTTCCCAATTATTATTTGACACATAATATTATGTAGTAATGAATATCATGTGGTACGTGGTATTTTTTTAACAAGTTAAATATTAAAAATAGAATGACTTTTTTATTATCCTTGCAAACTTAAAGTCACACCTTCACCTAAAAGCTGCACATTATGCAAATTCTTACCCTCAATATTTGTTTTGTCATTTTTAATTTAGTAACATACACTATTATTTAATCCAAACATAAATTTGGTATTATAATCATAGATTTATATACTATCCCAACCTTTATTCAAGCTTGTTATACAAGCATAAGATTAAATAGTACTCTTGTTAACACCATTTTGTGGATTGGATGGAAACTAATTGCCCAATCCTATCCTTTATCTATATTTGAACCAAACATGCCCTGTGTAGTTAACAATTCGACGACTTGTAACTTATGCAGGTGATCTCAATGAAACATTTTTTGTGGGGAATGTTGATAAACCATCTCGACAGTTGGTTCAATGTACTTATGAGTGCTTGGAGAAAGCAATATCAATTGGTATGTGTCAATCTTGTATTTTATCACCTAATTTGTAACATATTTGGAAACTTACCATCACAACCAAACCTCTTACATTGAACACCAACCCCCCCCCCCTTCTATTTTTCTTTCTTTTCCCCTCTTTCTTCCCTCCAATAATTTCTATCTTAATTTAACGGTGTGATTAAGGGAGACATTTTAGTCTCCCTTATGGTTTGTTTGCTACACATACCATCTATTTTGAAGGGTATGGTCAAACATTTGCATATGCACTACATGAATATTTGATTTCTTGATTTCGGGTTTATAATTGCCATATTTGTTTGTATGCCAAAGTGCCTACTTAAACTAGTTTCTTTGATCCTCCTCTTATGAAAAATCATCAATAAGGATATAATGTATCCTATGTGTGAAAAGAGATATCCCATGTTGATAAATTATGTAGACCCAAATTTGGTTTATATACTTGAGAGACCACTCCAAGTATTTCTAATTGGTTTTGAGTTGAATGCTCTAATGTGGCATTATTGGGTTAAGTCTCTCCTCAGTTGAATTCCCTGGTTTGTTTGTCTGTGTGTTTTGGTTCAGTTCTAGTCTATTTCGGTTCCACTTGTTAGCTCACATGTGAGTCCTAGTCGCCCGTGAAGAAGGGGTGTGAAAAGAGCTATCCCACATCACAAAATTAAGTAGAACCAAAGTTGATTTATATATTTGAGGGACCCATTATCAATTAGTTTTGAGGTCGATGCTCTAACATGATATCATAGTTGAGCCTTGAGTAGTTATTGTGTCAAGTCTCTCCCCAGTCAATTTATTTGTCTATTTCGGTTCAACTCCAGTCTGTTTCATTTCGTTTGTAGTCCGCATGAGTTTGGCTTGCACTTGATATAAGGTCTGAAAACAGCTACCCCACATTGAAATTTAAGTGACCCAAGGTTGATTTATATAACGCTTCCGAACATGTTATTTGATACCTTAAATATATCTCCAATTATTTGGGCCTCTAATTACCTCGAGAATAAATAAAAATGATCTCCTGCAATTATATATTACAACAAAAATAAAAGTTGAAAATCTTCGATTCTTTGAAATCTCAACTCTAGTCCCTTTCTTCCTAATTGTCCTGAAAAATATTAAAAGCGGAAAAGTATACAATATGACATAAAACAATATGCTCAATAATAAAAAAATATGAATTATCAAATATCAAAGAACTTAATCGATAGACAATTATGGACAACATAATCAA
The DNA here is from genome assembly GCA_963454935.2 of Ilex paraguariensis. NCBI lineage: Eukaryota > Viridiplantae > Streptophyta > Magnoliopsida > Aquifoliales > Aquifoliaceae > Ilex > Ilex paraguariensis. Next base: position 175,099 of record CAUOFW020002536.1, read on the forward strand.
CTTTGACATGTCACATAATTCAATTGTTATGAAATATAGTCTCATACTTGGTTCATCTTGACTACATGACAAGGAAACTTGGACATATAAATTCATACTCATATCAAACAATCACACCTACTGGGGCACAATCATATTTTACAAACTATGCCCTAGGCACACTTTGTATCTGTACCAATCAATCCCAAAGTATTTAACCCAAAAAATCGGTCAGCTCAACAAAAGTTTTAGAATTTCATATCAGCCGAAAACAATCAGGAGGAATACAAATTTTGAGATGATCAAAAGAACATTCTTTGTAAAGAGATTTAAAGACAGGAACATATTGTATACTATCCCTTACCTCGAATCACCAAGGGATACCAATAAATTTGATTACCATCGTTTTAAGAACAACATAGACAAATTTCATAGACTTTGAGTCTAAAATCACCATCTAATCTTGAACCCAAAACCTTGTTATATTTTTTCCTTCTTTCTTTTTCTCTATCTTTTTTTTTTTCCCTTTCTTCTTCCTATCTCCTTTCTTCCTTTCTTTTTACCACGGTTTGCCTATTGATTACTCACCTATTTATAGCAACACAAATAATGGCCTTACTTGGCCTCCAAGCCCCCTTGCTTACCTCATGGGCACTTGTCCATTTTCCGTGGTTGTTCCTTTTTAAACATTAAAAAATAAAAAATAAGACATATATCAACCCATATGTATAGCCCTTTATTCCCATCCCAATGTGACACTTGTCCAATAGTCATTCCAAATGTGACATGTCACTTTTTTCATTACATATTGATTTGTGACATATTTTTACACACTTTACACTGTTCGGATACTTTAGATATTTATTAAATATAATCAATATTATAGTCATTTAATTCCTTTGCATGCAAGGAACCCAAATTTGAAGTCCATTTGTTTATTTTAAATTTATAAAACATTAAGAAATTAAATTTCGTTTCAAAAAGTCCGAAACGAATCGTTGATTGAATATTAAAATTCCTACATTTTGAGATGTTTTGAGATATTTTGTTAGGTTTCGAGGTATTTCGTCATGTTTCAACTTATATATCGACCAATATTGCAAAAATAAATTTTCAAATTTTTCTTTGTTTCCATCTTATTTCTGAAACATTACCGTTTCCGTTTTAAGCTCACCGAAACTATGTGCCAAAACGAAATTTTGATCGTTGTAAAAAATAAACTTTGATAATATAGAATCATAGTTATCTTTCTAATTAATAACTCAAGTTATCATAGTTTATATACTTGAGAGGGCACTTGACCTTTTGCCAATTGGTTTTGGGTTAGATGCTCTACTAGTATGAAATGTTATTCCTATAAAATTTAGATTCTCATTCCGTTGGTAATTGAATATTGTAACACCTAAAAGCTTTCTTAGGAAGCTGTGTAAGTTTTAATTAGTCATACCTCCAAGTCTTTCTTAGTTATTATGCTCGTCATTTGTGTCTTTTATTAGTTGATTAGTCAAACCTGCTAGTCTTTCTTAGTTATTATATGGTTATCTCTTTCTCATTTACCCTTACAGTGTTTTGAATGTTTGCCTGAAATATTGATGATAATTTAGAAAACCTAACTACCTAAGGTCTTGGATGACCATTGTTAAAATCAGCAATCAATACCTTGTTATCCCAGTAAGACTTAAATACGTGTTTTGGGCAGTTGAGATTATGCATCTGGGAATCTCAGTATTCCTTAGTAACAGATATTTCAAACCTTTGGGAAACTATTCTCACCCAAAAAATCAATTAAAAGTACTCGCACCCCATTCTGGGTTGTTGATTGTTTTAGTTTTGAGTGTGACGTTACAATAGCTATATATGTATAATTTATCTCTGTGGCTGACCTGTATTAAGATATTTTGAAACTTAACTGGTCATAAATACTATTAAGTTTTTTTGCACATTTATTGGTTATTTGTGAAGACTTTCAGTATGTTAGTTTCAACCATTTTCCTTGTATGTTTCATTGTTTCTAAAATAAGGACTTTCTTCTTCTTTCATCCTGATATATAAACACCATCCACTGTTTGTTTCCAGTTAAACCTGGAGTACGATTTAGGGAAATTGGGGAAGTCATTAATCGGCATGCTTCAATGTCAGGTTTCTCCGTGGTAATCTGCAATCCTGAGTCTTGGTTGTTTGTTTTTCTTATTTATTCCAAATGAGGATATGACTGATTCTTAACTTTTCTCTCCTTTTTTGTTGAGGAAATAGGTGAGATCTTATTGTGGGCATGGTATCGGAGAGCTCTTCCATTGTGCACCAAATATTCCCCATTATGCAAGTATGCTCAAAAAATTAGCTTTCCAATCTGAATATTCTTTTTTATGTAATATCTTTCTAGGAAAAGACTGAAGAACGCAGAGTACATAGTGAGCCGACTCCAGATTTCCATATTATAAAGTTAGGTCTTTGCGCTCATGTCTGTATTGACCTTGACCTATGCAGGAAATAAAGCAGTTGGTGTGATGAAGGCTGGCCAGACCTTTTCCATTGAACCTATGATAAATGCAGGTAATTTGACAATGCTTGAAGACGAATAACCTACCAGTTGCGCTGTCTCAATTCCTGCTCCTTACATCTTAAAGAACCTTCATGATAGGTGTTTGGCGGGATCGAATGTGGCCTGATGGATGGACTTCCGTTACTGCAGATGGAAAACGCAGTGCTCAGTTCGAACACACACTTTTGGTAAGACTGCATTTTCACTACATAATCCTTTCTGTATCGTTTTGCTTGTGCCTCTCACTATTATTGCTATTTGGGTAAATTACCCCCCATAAATACCAAGACCCCTGCGACGCGTTTGTGTAACACTTAAAGACCCCTTACTCTTAGAGCATCTGATCTTTACTTTTTTTTTAAACTCAAATTTAAATTTGAATAAAAATCTCTAAAAAGTCTCCAATGTTAAATTCATATCCATATCAATTCAAGTGGGATTTATTTTTTTTCACTCAAATCAAGGGAAATTCAAATCCATATTCAAATATTTAATTGTGAGATTTTACCCTACTTTTAAAGATCCAATAGTTATATTTTACCCTCTTTTAAATTTGAATTTGTTCTCATAAATTTGGATTTCTTTTCTTTTAAATTTGAGTTTTTTCATTGGAAAAATTTATACTAAATTAAGTTTTTTTATTTTTTTGTTTACGCAAAATTTAAGTAAAGGTATGAGTGTCTCCATTGGAGATGGTCTTAGAGCCTGTTTGAAGTATCATCAAAATTAAATATGGTTGGCATAATATTCTGGGTTGGCGCAATAGTATAGAAAATAAAGGTTGGGCTTTAGGTCCAAAGTTTTTAGAAGACTCCATAATCTTAGGTATATTATTAGTCCAAAAAAAAATTTATTAAATTTTAAGCCCAAAAAATTAAGTTCAATCAATTTTTGTTGCAATAATTTGGGTTGATGGTCATGAAATCCGTAACATTAAAAACCTAAAATTAAAAGTTAGAAAAAAGTACTTGAAAATTAACTTATATTTATTCCAGTCCATTATTTTTCTTTACATAAAAAATGTAAAAAACAAAATAGAGAGCCATCGATTATCTTACAATTTTCTCATCAAGGAACACTTTTAGAGGAGATAGTTCGTGTCTAAAAACACACCTCTCAATTCGAAGTCTAAGATTTCGAGTATGTGAGAAGACGGAAAAAAACATCTGTAATTAAATTAATGCAAATAATGCTCTGCATTTATTGGATTTCTCTGCCATTGGGCATCTTAAGAATCTGTACCGAGTCCCTTTGTATTATCACTCGTTTGCTTGCATTAATCGTGTGTAGGTGACCGAGACTGGAGTAGAAATTCTTACTGCACGCCTTCCTACATCCCCGAATGTGTTCCCCTGGCTAATTTCATAAGTTGGGGCTGTACGGCGGATGCGTCGAAATGAACCGACCCTCAGACGACAAAAATTTATTGTGTGAGACTGCCATTATTAACTCTTTCATTGATTAGAAGAATAGTAATCCGTAATCTCTTAGATGATGAAATTGAACAAGAGCTTGCATGGTGTATTCTGAGCGAGCGACACAATCAGCTACCACTTGAATTAGAGGGAAAACAATGAGTTTATTTTTATCTATTTTTTTTTCCCTTTCTATAGAAAAAAGGCAATCTCTGATAGGAACATATATGGCGGGAAAAAAAGAGTGTTATTTAGTTACTGTGAAGACTCAATTTTGAGTGAAATGCATTTTTCACTCCAAAAGATTTAAGAACTTTCAGTTTGCATCCTTGAAGATTAGTTTCTTAAAATTACTCCCTTAATTTATGAAGTGTTGTTACATGGTAGTCATAGCGTTGGCTTCTGGTACTCATTCTGTAAAACAGATCTCCTACAGACTTGACACAATGAATAATGGAAGCTAACAAGAAGACAACATTTAACACTTTTAATAATACATCAAGGGCAAGTCAAGTTGTTTTTTCAGTAATGTTATGCTTAACCATCCAGAGTAAGTTCACTTGCCTGTGCCGCTCTCCGGCTAGTTTTGACGGCAATTCCGTATGTATATAGCAGGCCGTTCCACTGGGCTCAAAGCTCAGACGGCTAGTTCTTTGTGTCGGATCAAATGTTAAAGCCTGCAGACCACTAGAAAAAACTCGTTTTTGACAGATTTCGGTTTAAGAAGGCCAACAAAATAAATAAAAAGTATAAAAACTCGGACTCTGTGAAGTAGGTAAATCTCATAACACAGGACATAAAGTGTAACATATCTACCGAGTAAATATCCAGAACAACAAAAAAAAAAATACAAACAATTTTACCCCAACCAATCAAACACAAGTGTTTTTTTTACACTCCGGCAGTTGGATTATAACCAATGCTCGAGGTTTGTTGGTGAGAAAGTGTAATCTAAATGTACAACAAAAAGGTGGAGACATTCGATTCAGACAATCAGAACCCAGCTGACCCTACTAGTGAAGCATATGATGCATTTTCATCTGTAGTTTTGCGCCTCTGTTCACCATTATCGTTTGATACTCCATAGCTAGTTTTTTGAGGTTGCCTAGTTTCTAGGTCAGCTAGATCGCACAATTGTAACCTATGGTGCTTCGCTTCTTCTACATCACCTTCCCAGCAAGTTTCAGAAATAATTTCAAGTGCTTTCTCTAATTTATCCTCTGCCACAAGATGTTCATTTTCCAGGAGTACAAGGTAGACTTGTTCTGCAGAAGCCTTCCGAATCTGGGTGAGAAGAATTAAAAGAATCAAAAAACTAAGATATCCATTTTTCTTCCATATTCTTCTAATTCTTTTGTTTCAGCTGATTGGGTTAAAATCAGAGACGACAATTTATTATGTAATGGCTAAACAAGTAATCTATGGGCATCTAAAATTCATCATTGAACAGAACTAATGCAAACAACAAACCTTGGGGTATCGATGGCCAAGAAAAGTGACAAGATGAGAGAAGGCCTGGATGTTGATAGGATCTGAAATTGAAGAAATGTATCCAAGGATTGCAATGCCTGAGTACAACTTACAGAAGTCCTTTGATCCCTTCAACTCAATAACGAGAGAATCCAAAACACCACTACAGAAGATTGGAGTCTGGGCCTGAAAGTGTATTATAGAACAAGGTTAATGAAGAAGTACAAGCGTTCAAATCCATGCCCTCAAATGGATATACCAAATGATAAACACCAAATACAATGGAGTGAATTCATCATTATACACAAACACATAAAAGATTGTCAGTCTAGCGCCAGTAGTTGCATGATTGAAGTACGTTTGCTTTGTCTATTGCTGTCTGGACCAAAAACTAGAAGTGAACTTTTCACAAAGTAAAATGAAGAAACAGAAGAGAAGCTAAACCCAAAACACGGGTAGAACAGAAAATAAATGGTGTGGTTTCCCTTGTAGTCTAGGGCAATCGTTCACTCTGCGAAGGAGTCCAGATCTGAGCTCTTAGCTCATTTAATTTTAGGCGTATGTTTAGTATATCATTTGATTTCTTACTATTATTTGTACTATGGATGCATTGTTGCCTTTTCTTTATTTTATAATTTCAACTATGTAATTAGATTGCATCGAGTGGTAAGGTACATACGTTCCCCCTGACTAGGTGTAATTTATTTTTAATCAATAAAATCTCTGTCGCACCGTCGAGGTTCCACCCAAAAAAAAAAAAGATTGTACGGATACGGAGATAACTTCTGCAGATTCATTGCCATATGAGGCGCGGTTTTAGCAGATAACTTCTCAGATGGATTTCTTTTAGCAGAATGTTGTTATTGGATTTTTTCAGTTGGAATCTCTTTTAGCAGAATGTTGGTATCAGGTTGCTGTTTGGTTCATGCAGGTAGTCTGGCGAGCTGATCTGAATAGATATGGGACTGTCTCTTGCAGGATGCCTGCTTGACTGTGCTGTAGCTGGTTCTGTGCATCTGTATGGATCAGAAGGTGCAATTGGATCAGAGGACTACAGGGAGCTGCTACAGTCATTGCACAGGAATTATCTGTTTATAGCAGTTTTGATTCTTGTATAAACAGTTTTTACTGTTTTTTCTGTTGAAACAGGAGCTGTTCCTTCTTAGAACAGTATCTGTTTTTGATTGTTGTAATTTTGGTTTTCAATCAATAAATTCCTACTTTTCTTTAAAAAAAAAAAATATCATACCCAGGTGCTAATAAATACCCACATTGGGTCGCACAATACGAAAATCTGTAGAGATCCCATTTTTGGAAGCTGAATTGTTTACCTGGCCGGATACCAAACCCAAGCAACAGCTTATAATAATCATCATCGGTTGGGACCAAGCAGAGAGTCTTTAGTCAGATAATCAACTTTAAGCCAAATGTGGAGTTACAGCTTTGTGTATATAGTTTTATGAGATCAGAAATCTTGGAGTGGACACTTATTTGGTTTTTGATTTATCCCAAGTAGAATGTTATAGCACTTGTGGCTTTTTATTGGTTATTACTATGTCCACGCACAGGTTTGGCATGGTCAAATTCTTGAAGGCATGATCCTCATCAGCTTTTCTTGAAAAATATGGCAGTGGAATTTCCTAACTCAAAGTTCCCATGTTTTTGTCTCTGAGGAAGCAATATTCATTGGAAATGTAGTTTTTATTTTTATTTTTTGGTGGAATTGAAAGAACCTAAATTAACCAATTTTTGTTTGTGGGAGTTTTCAAGAAATTGAAATATCAAAAAGCCAAGATTGAAATGCAGCAAGTCACAAACATCAGTTTCTTTACCATTATGGTAGCTCTGAGGAAACATTTTGATGAATTAAAGTACCAACGGTGTAAACCAGTGGCTAGTGTTAGCCACCTTATTCGGTGGTTTTCTCAAAGCTCCACTACACCCCAAGTCCAGCTGCGCTAATTTATCATGTTTATGTTTTCCTTTCATAGAAATGTATTGTCACACCCTAACTGACTTGGGTGCAAATGGCCGGTCTCGGTGACACCTTGCACCAAGGCATACCATAAGTTGAAATCAAGGTGACGCGGTTAAGTGGTTCGACAGATTGAGACGAACCAAGACAACATGAGACCACCCGATTGAGCATGACAGTACGTGGTAGGCTCAATTGAAGCAATGTGGGTGCATAGCTTCGGATTGCATGACATGGGTTGAACCCAACATGCACATTGGTTCGTAAAGCAAGGCTGGTTGCTGAATGTGGGCACATGACTGGCCCATGGCTGCTCAATGCATGTGACTAGGAGGATGTGGACAGTTGCAGATGCTGAGACACAATCAAGGCAGTTGCTGAGGCAATTCTGGGCGTCCTTAGTCTGAATCCAGTCCAGATGTATGCTGATGAAAGACAGTTCCACATCAGTTACTGAAAGGGGTGAAACTGTCTGCCAAGTGTCGCACAGAGACGAAGCCTGCTAGACAAGTATGTTATGGAATAGCAAAAACGTGTGTAACTACCCCTTGGCATATGGAGGTGTCATCTGCCTTACTCCTGTATAAATAGGGGTGCTTGAGCATTCTGATAGGCAGAGAGTGTTCTGGCTTTGAGAGTTCCTTGTAAATTGTTGAGTTCAATATATAAGGTTTGGGAGTTTTGTCCCAGTAAATTCGTGTGTGCCTTCTATGTGAGTTTCTGTCCCTTATTCTTGAGTTTGTGTGTAGCTGGTTGCAATAGCAACGCCATCACAGATAGTCTCGAAAGAAAAACGAAAGTTACCCTGTGACATGTATCTATATGTGTGTGTCCATATTGCACCTTCCCAGGAAGTTTTAACATTTTATAGCACGCCAAATGGAAAGTGTTGTATTTTTTGGAATGTGTCTATGCTTTGTTTTGACATGTTACAGTAGTGTCAAATTATTGTATTTTGGAATGCCCCTTCCATTGGTTAAATGTCCCCTTTTTTTTTATAACTTCCTTCATTTGGTGAGAGCATTTCCAAAGGCCAAGAAATGAGTACTCCTTGTCTTGGTGTAGAAATTGATGACCTTGAACTAGACGATGAAAATATGGAATTGGTGAATTGGACCGAAATTGATGACTCTATTTTTTGTAAATAAATAAATATTTTTTTGTTAAAAAAAAGATTGGTTTGGAAAAAAAAATACCCAAAATATATATATATATATATATATTATACTTTATTTATTTTTATATATTTTTATGTATACGTGGAAAATGTATAATTTTATTAGGCTTGGATAGGTTAACCAAACATATGATAGGATTAAAATGGATAAAGTCATGGGTAGAATAGTAAATTACTACAAAATTATTTGTGTAATCTATGGGAATCACTGAATTATACATTTGTTTCCCAAACAAAGGTTAGGATTGAATGTAACTTTGAGTTAGGGTTTTAAAGTGGATGAGTGGGTTTGACTTAGATGCGTTAAGATATAAAAATAGAAATCCTATCCTACCCTATCCCATTACCCAAACACACCCCAAGGGTATTATAGAATGATTGATAATATGCTTAATCCACCCTCCAATTGCTGAGGAAGACTTCATTATTGACGAAGGTATTGTACCAAAAATTAAAATTTTTAAGGGTAAGTTATAATTTTTTGAGAGAATTTTATTTGGTACCCTAAAAAAGATTTAAACTTTCTCACTTTGTACCTTTAAAAATGAGATTTCTTATATTGTACTTTCAATGTATTAAAAGTGCTGCAATGTGACTTTTTTGTTATCTTTCGTTATTTATTCTATCAAAACCTACCCCCATTTAAGTTGACGAAATAAGTAACAAAAAAATCACGTTACAATATTTTTGATACATTGAGGGTGTAATGTGAACAATTTCATCATTAAGAGTGTAAAGTGAGAATTCTTAAATCTTTTACGATGAAAAGTGAAATTTTCTATAATTTTTTGGAGTATAAGTTATAATTATAAAAAATATGATCATGATAAAAGTTAATAACATTTAAAGCTTAGGTTACAACTTCTTAAACTGAAGTTACATTTTTTAAAAATGAATTTATAACTAATTAATATTATTCGTGATCAATTAAAATATTTTATGATCGATCATAAATAATTTCAATTAGTTATAATTTTATCTTTAAAAGATATAATTTGACATTTAAAAATTATAAGTTTTGATAAAGTATTAAATTTTTTTTTTTGGTACCATAGCACTATCCTCGATTGTCAGTTTTAATAAAGTTGAATCATGATTAAATTACACAGTCGCACCTTCTTAATGTGTCAGTATGAATCAGTTACAATACGAACATGATTGAACACAAACATCCGCCGTAATATATTACTTAACGGTGAAAATAAAAGAAATGATTTAATTGAGATAAAATTGATAGTAAAGAGATTAAATTAAGACAATTAAAAGTTTAAAGATCAAATTAAAATCAAAGACAAAATCGAGGGACTAACTATTATTTTTACCCTCAAAATTATTATGAAGTAGCATTGGAGTTAGAAATTAATTTGGTGATATTATAATAAAATGTGGTTGTTTGAAACCAATTACAATATTTTAGACCCGATCCCAATATATTTTTTTTTATCGTAACTTGGCTCATATCTCCTTTCTTACCTCGAGGAAGGCTATGATACCGCCAGCAATATGTATTGAAAATTATAATTTTTTAAGATTAAGTTATAATTTTTTTGAAGTGTAAGTTATAACTTGTACAGAGAATGATCGATCCTAAAAATTATAATTTTTAAAAATCAAGTTACAATTCATAAAAGAGTAGTCATAATTGATCGATCGTAGGCTTTCTTTGATCAATTATAACTGCTTCTTTCAAATATATAGGTCATGTTTGGTTTAGTTTCCGGAAATAGTTTTTTGTTCTCAAAATTTCGAAAACATTTAAAACCTGTCTGTTTAATATTTTTGTTCTCTAAATTTTGAAAAAAAAAATGAGATTTGAATCAAAAAAAGAGAAAATAAATGTAGCTTGTTTTCAGAGTTTTCTTTTAAAATTTTGCAAACAAAGAGAACAATTTTGGATATTCATATATGAGTATATATATATATGAAATTGTCAATATAAAAAATAATTTTTTTATAATTTTTTATTAATATTTGAATTACTGTTCAAATATATATTTAGACTGTCCAAACATGTTTTACTATTTTATGCATTATAAAATTATTTTTGAAATTATCTAACCAAACAAATTTTTTATTTCAAAAATATTAAAATTATTTTTTTAAAACTCTTTTCAAAAATTATTTTTGAATACTATTTTTTGAAACGTAAATCAAATACGCGCATAATTTTCAAAAGGATATCTTTTTTTTTCCCCAATTATCGTAGACTTCCCCCCTACCTCTTAGTACGATGGGACGTCTATGCATTCCATTGTTCCAAGGGATATGGAATAATGAACTTACAACTGATATGTACACGCGGTGACCAATTGAATTTTATCTTAATTATATTTTTTTTTTAAAAATTATCACCAATTATTTAATTCATCCATCATCCTTTTGTCAGATTCAAATATCAAATCATATCACTTATTTCTATCACATATTTAATAATTTATATATAATTTCTCCCTAAAAATATCACACCACTCATTGTTATCATATATTTAATTATTTAGTATTTAATTAATTTGTAGTTAATATATTTTAAAAATATTTAATATAGTGAGATCGATTTTTTGAACGCTCAAATTTTATATTTTATCGTGCCTTCAGGCACGGATTATGCTTAGTTGCTCAATAATGGAGCTAGAAACTTTAAAGAGGGAGAGGAATACAAAATATTAATGTATAAATTAAATATTAATTTTTGCGACTTAGAAGGCCATGGCCCTTGTAGCCTCAATGCAACTCCGCCCCCTGCTTAATGCTAAGTTAAAATAAAAACAATAAGATGAAGAAGTTGATAGCGTGTAAAACGTGATTGAGCAGTCTTTGTATACTGCTGGGTTTGATCTAATTTACAGGGCTCTCGAGAATAATGGTGCAATTCAGGGATAAGGGATGCTTTGCACCGAAGAATTATAATGATTTACCAATTTGGAAGTTTAACTAATTTACCTTTCAATAGAGTCTCTTGCTCCTAAAAATTGTATTGAAGATGACCCAAGAAATACACAGTCTTCTTAACACTATGTTGGTTCTCTTGCCTCGAAGTGAAGATATTATATAGTATTTATAGCCCAGTTCTTAATTCCATGAGATCTATGGCGAGATGTTCGTCTTCCTTTCAAAATATCTCGTTTGATTTCAGAAAACGGTTTGAAAAGTTGAGGATATTGCGTTTAGACTAACACTTACTGCCGTTGAGTGGACGTTTTGCGGTTGTCAGCTTGTTTTCCACTCATTTTCTTTGGGGTGCAGGTCGAGGGAGCTCTAGGTCTGGACCTCTGAGCTCAAGCTCTCTTAGCTAAGCTCCCTTCCTGACTTCAAATCCCGAGCTCAAACTTAAAATTTCTTTTGGGTATTATTAGAAATAAAATGATCATTATGTTGTTTAACAATTCGAATTTCAATGTGAATATCTTAATTTTAACAAATTTTACATTAATTTTTACTATATTTTTTAAAATAATTACTTAATTTCTTTAATTTTTATATAAAAAAATATATAAATAATTCGGGTTCAAATCTGTGAAATTGAATTCGAATTTAAGTTCGGGTTCGAATTATCGATAAAAAATATTAATTCATATCTGATTAATCTATTTGAATTGGAATAAGAATCTAATTCATTAACAGGCTCATCAATGATTCCTTATTTGAAAAGAAAAAAGATTTTTTTTATTATACCTCTTAAAACATCAAAGGTTTTAAGTTTTTTTTTTTTTTTAATGGACTTGTTTAAGTAGTGTTTGTTTTTACATATTTGTATTTTGTTTTTTTTTTCTTGCTCGGGCTTGCTCCATCCTTTCAATTTTAGTCACAGGTATAGTATGCAAATATACAAATGGATGCCAAAAATCTTATAGGTCTACCACTTTTATAGCATTGTAATCAAATATATTTAAAGTTAGGATTTTAAACCTTATAAGTCTCCTAAATAGCAACCTCGAATTCTCACTTCCTTTTAGGCAGTATTAATGGGCTTGGAGGCCCATAGTTGAAGACGGGCTTGATAAGGCTACTAGATAAGGTCCAAGTGGTTGATTCAAATCTTTCCGAGTGGTACGATGTGACTTATGATTTAGGATGATCAGATCTTTGGAGTCCACCGTCTAGCGGGTTTAAGTTAAGTCTGTCGATGAATTGGATTTCGTTTTGAATCGGATTTAAATTTGTTTAATTGAGTATAGCCTAATATTTCATCCGTTTATTTAAATTTGATCTGAACTCAAATTCGTTTAAATGGATATAGACCAATATTTTCATCTATTTATCTGAATATGATTCGAACTTATTTAGATATGTTAAATCAGATATGGATATAGAAATATATGTGTATATTGATTATTTATATTTGATATTAAAAAAAAAATTATTTGTTGAAATTTTGGTGAAATATCATTATGCGATGATCGGGTAATTGAATAAGATGTCCGAATTATAAGCAAATTCGAATATGAATTAATATATTTCTGTCCATTGGATAAAGGGATCGAATATTATAAAAAAAAATTTAAAGAGATTCGGATTCGGATTCGGAATCTGATCCGTTACCACACCTAATTTCAATCACAATTATATATTTGGGGCTAATAAGTAGTTTTTTAAAATGTGGTTACAATTTCCATTTGGATCTAGATTTATTCAATTATTTTTTTCACATAATTTCATTTAATGGTAAATCACCCACCGTATATGAGTGAGACTATATTTCAACTAATTATCATAATACATCCATAATCGATAGTTTCAAATCATTGAGTCGAATTTAAGATCTCGAACTTTTTATTGATTTTATGGCCTCCTATATACCTGGGTTTTGGTATATAGCTGCTTTCATTGGTGGTGGCAGGCAAGTGGCACTGGCAACTCTTATGGATCTATATAACTCTTCAATGTAAATATGCTTACAAGAAGAAATTGAACCATTTTGCAGTAGGAATTAGATGCTTTATAGATACACCCTTGCCTCGAATATATTCGAACCCACTAAATTGTTATTGTTGCAATCACTCTATAGTGTGATAATCCAAATGGTATAGTAAAACGAATTGAGTAACTCGGGTTGGCTTAGACTCAACTTCATTTTTCTCTTATCCAAACTTGTTTCTATTAGAAAATAAAATAGAATATGATCAAATTATAAACGAATTTATAAGTAACCCGAGTCCAAACACTATAATACTTGGCTCGGTAGACTTGAGTTGGTGTTGTTGCTAATGCAATATGTAATTTGTGCCCAAAAAATAATGAAATAGTATCCCTACCTTCACATTAAACTATTACGAATTCAAGTCTTATTGGAAGTGGGTTTTTTTTTTTTTTTAATTTACTCGAGTCTTAGCTTGAGTTCGAGTTTGTAATTCAAAAACAAGCCTAGTCGAGCTAAACGTAAGAGGAAAAATCTAAAACCCCATATCTAAAATCTAGCTAGAGTTGAGCTCAAGCTTGTAATAGTCAATTCGACAGAGTTTCTAGTCTTTCTTTGAAAGTAAAGTTGTTTGTTAATTTTTATGACTAAAGGTACTGAAAAAAGAAAAAAAACTTGTGGACAAGATGATCTACTTAGAGAATCTACAAGTAGGTCCATGAAGACTGCATAAAAAAACCCCCCAAAAGCAACCACTCTCATTCATTCTTTCGCACACCAAGAAGCCAATGCATCAAAACAAAAATCAAATAAGAGAGGAACATGACACATTGGAAAAGAACAAGAAACAAAAAATGTTGAGAAGCCTTCACCAACACTCTACTCACTGCCCCATCTTACCTCTACTGAGACTCTCTTCTCTCCTCTTTCTCTTCTCTCTCCTCACTAACCATGGCCACCTTGTCAAAGCTCACATCTTCATGTATGCAGGCTGTTCTCGAGAAAAATACCAACTCAATTCACCCTTTGAAACCAACCTCAACTCTTTACTATCTTCAGTTATTAGCTATTCATCTCAGGCCTTATATAACAGCTTTGCTCCTGGAAATGATAGTTCTACATCCCCGCAAAGCGCGGTTTTCGGTTATATCAGTGTAGAGGTGATCTAAAGGCAATTGACTGTTCCAGATGCATTTCAAGTGCTGTTAGCCAAATTGGGTTGGTGTGTCCTTACACATATGGGGCTAGTCTGCAATTAGATGGTTGTTTTGTGAGATTTGAGCACACAGATTTTCTGGGAAAACTGGACACAAGTCTTAGATACAGAAAGTGCAGTAGAAGTGTGAGTAATGATGTGGAGTTTTTTCGGCGAAGAGACGATGTTCTCGCTGATTTGCAGGGTGCAATAGGGTTTAGGGTTAGTTCTTCAGGTTTGATTGAAGGTGTTGCACAGTGTTTGGGGGATTTGAGTGCAGTGGATTGCTCTTCTTGTCTTTCTGAGGCTCTTGTGAAGTTGAAGAGTTTGTGTGGATCTGCTGAAGCATCGGACGTGTTCTTGGCGCAGTGTTATGCTCGGTACTGGGCATCTGGATACTATGATGCTTCTTCTGGTAATACTCATCTTTTTCCGCTTAAAGTTCCCACCAAAATCACAGTTTTTTCCTCTCCACTACAAGAATTAGGACAAAGAGAGACAAGTTTTTTGGGACAATTGTGTTCACCGTCACAGACAAAAAAAAAAAAAAAACCAATTTTGAAGAAAAAAAAATTTCATGACGATAATACTGTCACAAAAGAGTTATTTGGTGTCACAAATATTATTTGTGATGACTCGTTCCCGTTTTAAAGACTTTTTGAAATTCTATTTATATTGGCGATGAATGCCGTCATAATAAGTGAAGTCTCAAAAACAATGATCCGTCTTAAATAATATTAGAGATAACAAATAAATCTTGTGATAGTGAAGACAACTGTCATAAAAAATTTGTATCAGAAGACGTTAATTCTTATAATGTCTGTCCTTGCCAATTTTGCTAGTGTTAGCTTGACTCGTCAAGCTGATACAAAATATATACAGATTTTTCGGATATACAATTAATCTAAATGGTTTGGATTATATTAAGGTTGACTGACCAAATTCATTTACTAAATGGATTGATATGACTAGAGTTATGTGTGATTATAATGGTTAGTGTAAGCACTACTCGTTAAACTGATACAAAAATATATCAGGTATACAATCAATCTAAATGAGTTGTATTATAATTGGGTTGACTGACCAAATTCATTTAGTAAATAGGTTGATATGACCACAGTTATGTGTGATTATGCTCGAACAATTTATAACATAAATATAATTACTCATCACTATATATTAATAAGTCCGATTTAAGTTAAACAAATTGTAATATGCCACAAACTTTACACAAAAACACAATTGCCACCCCTAGTCGAGTGGTTTTTAACCATGCAAGGAGGTTGTTGACAAATAGAATAGGCCAAGATCCGAACTAGACGTCTCAAAGAGTTTCTGTTCATCTTCGTTAAAGGCAGGACGCATTTGATCCCAATGTTATAGTGGCTCAAGCTAAGACTGTCAGCGGTCTAGATAAGATACAAGATTTCCAATTGAGATAAGATAAGACTATTCAACAAGAACTACCTATAAGGACAGCCACAAGAACCCAGCTCGAAAGACAAAGTCTATGGCCAGTGAACAGATAAAGATGTGAACTTCATTCTTTTTTAACATTCTGACCACTTTAGTTTACTGGAGAAACAAAGAAAAAGAACCCACTCCAAAAATATTCAAACCCTAAGGTCAAGAGCGAATCGTTTTATAAAGCATAAAGCCTTGTTGCTGGGGGGGGGATGCTACTTTAATTAACGCTTCCTTTTGGTCACATAGGGTCTTGTCATTTCTCCCTTACATTTTTAATCTTCTCTTCTCTTTTTCCCTACTTTTGCTTTGCTTTGCTTTGTTGTAAGTTACCTTTGATGTTTGGCGGAGGTATTAATTTAGTTTTGTGGTTGCCAGTCCGAAACTAAACGAGGGGTCATAGTAAAACTTAAATTTTAAATGGACAAAATTCAACCTAAAAACATTATTTAGCTCTGGTTTTTGATAACTGTATTTGGTTAATATAGCATTTTTCCTCAACGAACTACAAAATAAACATAGAGAAAACTTTGAATAGGCTATTCATCCAAGCCGACGAGTAGGAATTTTTGAATTCCAGGATCTGAGTCGATAATTAACGGAAGACTATTCCTTTGGTCAACCTTACTCAATTAAAGGTAATATTCCGAGCCGAATTTCGTCCAAAAAAATTGGCTCGAAAGGTCCGGCAAAAATGCGGAATGCCTCACAAATTTTTAAATTTTAAGTTATTAATTTTTGTGTCATTTTAACAACTCAATTAACAAATTTTTGGTCTATTTTTATAACTAGATTGTTAAAATATAATATAAAAATATGTAAACTAACACAATAAACTAATAAAACTAAAAAAAACACAATAAATCTGATTAATATGTTCTCGAATACTCTAAAACCACAGAAATAAAACACAATCATAAGTAATATACTTCCTAAACGATATTGTTTTATGACGAATACAATAACATCATTTTATAACACACATTATTTTTTAATAAAGTTAAATATACATGCGAGTTAGGTATGAATGCAAAAATTTTATGGATATTCTGTATTTTTATCCGATATTTGCAAAATACTAAAAAACTTTCCACATTATTTTATAATCATTAAGTCTGTAAAAAATCCATATTAAAGTTGGGTTTTAGTGCTTCCATTATAAGATTCATGATTTGCTTTAAAGTTGCATTTGATGGACTAGAGAGATGTACTAAAAGAAAAGAAAAGCATAGTGTCCCACGGTAATCATGTCAACCCCCATATAGTTGCAAGAAAGCAAAAACTCTTTAAATTATTGTAGTTCATTATCTGCAATCTTCGGTAAAGACCCTTATAATCAATAAGTAATTAAAACTAAAAAGGATGAAAACAAATATTTAAGGACAAGTAAATGGGAGTGACAACCTTGTTTAATGTCTTGTCTATGTTTAGGAAAAATCTATTGTATTAATCCGATACCTACTACAGAAGGTTACGATCCAGTAAGGTCTATAAAATATTATCAGCAAGATTTAAAATTTTGGGATTGATTAAAAAAATATTAAGAATAGTCCCAATTTTTTTAATTAATCCTAAATAGACCCTCTTGTCTTGTAATTTAATGTATTGTGGTTGTTATTCGATATGGATTGTAAGTTTCTGTATTGTAGAAAATCGTTCACTTCATGCATACCATAGTAATATTTGTTAATGCTCTTGCTATTGTTGTTTATATAGATTCCTCCGACAAGGATGAAGTAGGAAAAACAGTAGCCATAATCGTCGGCGTAGTGGCAGGCGTCGCAGTGGTGATAGTTCTTCTCTCATTTTGCAGAAAAGCAGTAGGTGAAGTCCTACTCTCCCTCATTTTTGAGCCTTTTATTACCACCCTTAGTATAAGACTACGGTATCAAGTTTGGTACCATATGTCAATTTACAAAAAAAGAAAGAATTAATTAAAACTCATTCTAAATATATATGATACAATTTAGTTAATGTTTTGTTTGGTACGATAGAAAATGGAATGATGGAAAATTTGAAGAATGAAAAATTAAAATGATAGATAAAACATCATATTTGGTAAAGAACAAAAAAAAAAAATGATGAAAAAGTGGATAGATTAGTTTTCTTTCTAACTTACCAAAATCAATTCCTCCAAAATTTGGAGAAAAGGTAGATGGAAAGTTAATGTGTTAAAATGTATGTTATTTACATATGTATCATTTAATATATGCCTATATCATATTCATTTATTATATATTATGTATATATTAAATTTATATATAGATATAATGATAAAATATGTATATATTTTTTTTCATTATCAATACTTTCTATTTTTCATTCCTTCTACTAAACATTAAAATACAAATGAGGGAATGAATGATTCATCCATTAAAGAATAAAATATATATCATTCCTATTTTTTATTTTTTATTTTTCATCCACCCAACCAAATAGACCATAAATAGGGTCAAGTTATAACTCAAAAGAGATCGGTATTGACCCCAAGTGTTACGATGAATTCCAAACATCATATTTGGTAATAATATCATGAGATTGAGTTATAATCTTGTCCTTATAATAATGTAATGGCATTGTAGTATTTTCTTCAACCTTATCATAATAATGATGATGAAGGGTCATCATGGATGCAGGTTGAGGGGAAGGAGAAGGGGTGTTTTCACTAAAGAATTGGAGGTAGGAGGCCATTGCAAAAAGGACCCATATGCTTGTTTTGATATTGTTATCCTACTTTCTCTTCCCCTTTTATCTAGTTTAATACCATTCGTATTGCACAAAAGGTGGTTTTTTAATTTGCACTATGACATACCATTATCATGAAAAAAGAACTCATATGGCATAAAGTAGACAGCACTCCACTTTCATCATCATCCATCCCTGTCAAGAGGGCTGCTGATTCTCTTCTTGATTTGATCTGCAATATATGAGTCGTGTAATGTCAAATTTATATTTTATTTAAATTTTATTGTGTCAAATTTAGTTAACGTATATTCGATCTACTTATAATCATATAGAATTAAATGATGTCATTTTCAATTGATCACATATAAGCCTCGTGTAGACATCTATTTGTTGGGATTCATATTTTTGTATGACGAGTTAACCCGACTATTACATGAATATGCTAAGACTAAATCCTTATTCGATAAGATTGATTCATAGTACAAATTTATCCTAATTTTTTTTTCTCTAAAAAATATTATCTTTTCTTCATTACTCTTAATATCAGACAAGTGGAAGACTAGTAAAACATTCGAACTCGAAATATTGACAAGAAAAAAGATATTGAGACAGAATATGAATGAAAGATTGAAGCATCTGATCGGGCTCTGAAGATGAATACTGAAAGAGCATACCGAATACACCATCGACCTCAAACATCAGGATTAGGCGGGGGAAGAACTCAAAAGAAAAAAACATAGTGGATAAGCAAAAAGTAAATACCAATTACTCAACTTACACACTTTCCAATATCAAATAGTTTCATTAATCCATACACCTACTTATCTCTTCTCTTTCACTTACCTCTTTTTTATTTTTTTCTCTATTCACTTTAATTCTAAATTGCGTAATTAAAGAAAAAAATTGATATTTAAAATATAAATGTTACACGATCAATGTTCGATTTTTTGCATTGCATAGTATTTTTAGGCACGAGGTTATTGATAGTATACATATTATATATAACAAAGGCCAACATACATATTATATATATATATATTAATTGAATCAAATTTTTATCTAATCAAATTTGTATATATTTATATTCATATCCGATTTAAGATATTTAAATAGATTAAGTCATCGTTTTCTCTTGAATAAGGGAAGGACAGCATAATATTAATTTTAATTGAATAAATTCAACCTTGAAAAAGAAAGATGATAGGTCGAAGACTGTTGAAGGCTTCAACTTGGTCACTGAAGGAGTTGAGGTTGGCCGAGAGACGAAGCCAACTTATTACCATTTGATAAACGAATAAAAATATTGGTTCATATCTAGTTAAATGGATTCAAATTCGATCGATTTACACGCATATATGCAAGAAATATTATAATAAAAATAATTACAATCAACTAGACAAATTTTGACTCAATCAGGGGGTTAAAGTTATGATTCAATAGATCGATCAGAATATCAACAATTTTAATCGATCAGTTAAATTGAAACTTTGCTCGAATGAATCATAACTTCGGCTATAATTCCGATGAGGTGTTTCCTAAAATAACATCCATAAAGACTGTTGGTTGCTTAATGACCCAACCACACGCACCAAAATCTTAATGAGCAACACGAATCAAACTTGCCAGTAGAGTATGGACCCATCCCCTCCCTAATCCCCGTCAGTTCGTTTACTATAAATAGGGATGATATTTTCTGACATAATATAAAAATATTATTTAAAATTGACCATTTATTCACATGAACGCGTATATAACACGATCCGTTAACATGAATAATAAATGAGTTGAATTAGTGTCAAATACAAACAATACAATTAATACGTTTAAGTAATATTCTAAGCATAAAATATTATATTTTTATTATATTTTATCAAATAGCGACCTAATTCTTCTACAAAACAAACTTATTTTATTAATATATTTATTATGTTAAATTTTTAGTTTATACAAAAAATATGTGCATAGATTCAATTAAGTGATAATGAAATGTTAGACATAAAATTGCGAGTTAATTTTTTTATTCACGGATTATTTGGGTCAACACAAACACGATATAAAAAATAAATAAGTTGACACGAAACGACCCAACATGACACGACACCAGTAGTTAAACAGGTTGGACTAAAATTAAGTAATGCTCGACACAAATCCAAAATAACACGACACAAACACAAGCCGACATGATACTGTCACGCTTAACTATCACCGACCCTAGAAGTATTTATGTGTCACACCTACAACCGCACCCTCACCCCTAGTTTTATTGATGTAAATGTTAATGATACATCTGTTAGAATCAGTTTGAGCCCAGCTCAAATGAGACTGGGCATTCCATAATAACCGAAGGAAAAATACTCAGAGATAAGCCCAACTCAGCCATCAGAAGGGCCCATTCTAAGCCAAGGCCAGGTTGGCCCATCAAAGATAAAAGCCCAAAACAATACTCTAGACGGTCCATCAAGCCTAAGGAAGGACTGGATGGAGATTTAGTTGTAGGCTCGGCAATTTTAGACACGATTGATAAAATCAACACAAATCCGATACGGATTTAGTGGATTTAGGTGTAGTTTTAACGGGATCGAGTAATTAACGGGTTAACTCGATAGACCTGTAAAATAAATGAATCGATTTTGTGTTTAACCTATAAATTCTTTTCAATCTATTTAACTCGTTAACAGTGGTACTATAATTTTTTTTAAAAAAGTTAGGTCTCTTAGCCTCTATCTCATCTCACACCTCCCATTTCTTAGACTCATTCAAATTTAGTAGTCATTTAATTTTTATTTTTTGTCATTATTTTCTTGTTCAACCATGATTTATTGTTATAATAAACAAGTCAAATATGTGTAATGTGTAGCAAGTTGATGATTTTTCGCATGTACTCAAAATATTCTAACTTATTCGGTTATTTAACAGGTGACACAGAGGTTGTATCAGTTAACTCGTCTAATAAATGATTCGTCTATGGGTGTGATAGTTGGACTCGTTTATACAAACGAATAGGGTAGGGATGAAAGGTTTTTTGACACAAACTCATTCCACTCGACACGAAACCATTTCGCTCAACACGATTGTCAGGCCTATTTACTTGACAAAGTCTAATCCATAAAGAAATGACCCATGTCACCTCATCAATTTTTAAAAAATCACGTCACACTTAAAGCGTATAATCGGCCACAATCAAAAATTCTCTTATATAATTCTAATAAACAGGAGATCACCTCATCTTGGCCAGGAACCAATCTAGATTAAAAGTATATAAGCAAACCTTTGCCGTCCAAGCAAACGAGAGGGAGCTACTTTATTCAGTTGGACTTATCACCGTCTTCTACTTCCCAGAAATAGAAAATCAGAGAGCAAAAGAATCTGTTGAAGTAGACTAACTATTTAATTCTTTGTATTTTTATTATTATTATTATACACACATATACACGTGCTAATATCGACCATTCAACGGCTTAGAAGAATTGTTCAGCCTTTCCTCTACTCATACATCTAGTTTCTTGCATCATCAGTTATTATCTGTTCGAAAAAAGTCCCTCTATTAATACTAAATACAAGTTACTCTATTATGATTTAAAGGTCACAGATTCAAATCGCGAAAATAGTCTATCCACTTACATGAACAAAGTTGTATAAATTTAACCCTCTTCAGACCCCACAATAATAAGAGTCTTGTGTATTGTGTATGCCTTTTTCCGGTTGCCAAAATATAGAAAGGGTCTTGATACATTTGAAAAAAGGATTTAAAGCCTTACCAATTTTTTTTATTCTAAATCTGTTACTCTCTTCTTTTGTCCAAAAAAAGATTAGGGTCATTATAATGATGCTAAATTAAGTTCATGAAAGAATTTAAAAATATATTAAGTCAGAAGTCAGCTGCTTGAAAGTTCCTGATCAAGTGTGTGTCTTAATGATAATATGCCTAACCTCAAGTCAAATCCTTAATGGATAATCAGGAATCAATCACAAACTTTCTCTGCGTGTCACTCTTCATTCAATAGCTGCCTGGTATGAGAGTAAAGTCTTCATTAATCATTTTTTGACACGAATTATAAGAAATAATATGACCAATAACATGCATGATTGGATAAGTATTCGACGTAGATGTCTCAACAAATCGTCCTAAATAATATTTTACTAAAGGATATATATATATAGTCAAATATTTATTTTGTAATAGATTATGTATTAATTTTTAAAAAACAAGGAGGTTTTGTGCTCGTTTTCGTTTGCTAGAATCAGATAAATGATGAATTTGGTTGAAAGATAAATGAGTTGAAATTCTAAATTTTTTATTTACGATTTTGCATGTCAATTCAAATACGACACGGTTAATAGACATATCATGTTATTGATATCCGAAAAGATTAACTAAATTAATTGACATTTCTAATGAAGTCCGGCCAATAGATTTATGAGTATGCTAAATTAATTTCATGACTTTAACATAGATTATTTAATGCCAAAAAAAAAAAACAATAAGTGTAATTATTGTGGGCCTAACAATTGTAGTAAACGTGTAATTATCAATGTCCATCACAAGTTTAAGAATTATTTCTATGATATTGGAGTCTTTTATTATCCAAATTGCATGAACTATTATCCACTACAATTAACGAACTAGATGTTTTTAATGCCAAATCAAACCAAAATATGAAACAGTTATTAGTTTGCCTTGCACTTTGGAGCAATCACATCACCTCATAGACTAACTTTTATCGGATCAAGATCTCCTTCAATACAAATATTTTTTTTCTTTTTTATAAATCACTTATCATATATTAATAAGGGACCCATTTATATAAAATAGGTCCCACAAGAACTTATGATAAATGATTTGATAAGAAAAAAAAAATGTGTATTAGAGAGGATTTCTCTCCTGCTATGTCACATTAAGAACAGGTTAGATGATTAAAAATCATGTGCCAAGGTGACTTAGACTGTGCAGTTTTACGCTTCCAAATGTCATTACTCAGTTCAAAATTTCCTTTGCTCGAGTATGCTATCTAAAAAGGGATGGACTTAAAATTGGTTACGAGCATGTTCCATCCGCAATCTCGTAGTTTTTGGCTTAACACTTTTATCATTCTCCTGCTGAGTCAATCGTGGTGAATATCCTAACGAGTAGTACTTCAATTTTATAATTGGTACACATGATCATTAATTATCGCCAACATTTATACTTGGATCATGTTACATCTATCTGATTTTTTCTTTCATTTTTCTAACTTAAAAAACAGACGAGAAGAAAAACACACAACCAAAAATAGTGAGAGAAGAGAGATGTGTTATTGATGGGATCACTTGGAAATTCGCAAGACAATAAACTACGTTAGGAGGGAACGCGGTAGAAGCGTGTGAATAGTCATCCTTCCTTGTAACAGAGTCTTGATTTCGAGGAACGTGTAATCGGGTCGACCACAATTTCTCAAGTACTAGATAGAATCTCACTAATTGAAAGGAAAAAGACAGCTTCAATCCATAGTGATTCACTTCCTTGGTGTGGAGAGATATCTACTACAACAGAGAGAGCTCGTAAACTTTATTTTGTAAATCAAAGAGCGACGTAATTTTCCATTCATTTGAAAAAGTTCCCTTAGCGCATGCATTTGCTTATTTTTCTTCAATGATAAATTATTTATCGTTATTATGGTAAATTACTTATCATTATTCAAGTGAAATTTATTATATATAAATGGAATCCTCACTAATACACGATGCGTGATCTCAGATTCTTAAAGTCTAATCCGTTTGGACTCGAGTTTATTGAGTGACTTTTCCATCAGTTTCGTTTGGACTCAAGTTTATTGAGTGACTTTTTCATCAATTTTTTGGGCAAAAACAGCTTTTATCAATACTAAGAAAAAACTGAAAAAATGAGGTTTATCCCATAACTTTCAAGGAAAATTCGGTTTTTGCGAAAATACTCCAAATAGTTCCAAGTACTTTTTTAACTTTGATTTTTTTATTTCACTTTTCAAAACCTCTGTTTCACACTCAAAAAAATTCTACTCCAAACGACCCTATGATCTAGTATTTTTATACATGCACGCACGGAATGAAAGCTGTAACAACTTTAATTTTTTAAAAGTGATAATTAACCTACAACCTCTTTCACGCCTGCCTCTGCTTATTTTAAGAAATATTGCGGTCGGTCCATTCCTAGATTATTAATTATAAATTGCATTTGGCAATGTAATTAAACGGCCGGCCTCGTAGACTTGTAGTTGCTTCCAATGGGCTGACAGTACTAGCAGAAAGAAGAATACTTGAAGTTAATTTAACAACCTAATTTATTGTAGTCATTAGATTAGTTATAATTTTTAATGTCTAATGAGATCAGGTTTCCATTCGATAGAAGTAATGAGTCAGGTTCACCGATTAGGTACAAATAACACCTTTCCGAGATTTACTTGGGTAGGTTCGAAACCCTAGATGTCTCAAACCCAGGTTTTAGGGAAGGTAAAAGTTTGGGGTATCAATTTTATCAATTACTAGAGATAATTTATACCTGAAAGTACGGTACAATGTGAATAATTTTGAGAAAAATGTTAGTAATCGTTGGATGAATCTATTTGAGACCGTTTGATAGATTTATTGAAATTTGTCATATTTTATATTATATAATTGATGTAAATCCATCACAGACTTGACATGACATGACAAAACTCATAAAAAAGTTAAGTTAGTATTAAAAATATAAAACCCATTTTGCTGGAATATAAGAAGAAAATGAGTACTTTTTGTCTGGATTATGTTAGAATTAAGTAGTTGATTATTAACACAAATATGGTATAAACCACAATAACACACTACAAAGGTGACACAACACGATTCGATTGACAGCTTGAATGAAAGAAAAGCTTAATATTTGATGTATATGAGAAGATGACATACACATACCCCAAAGTGATTACAACTCCTTAAACATGGAACCCATAACTTCAAAAGTAACTTTCTTGCTACGAATATGTGATTAAGGTACGTAAATTTCGTGTTTATTGTTCTTGATGGCTTTTCTTTCCAGATTTTTCACTGGCGGGTCCACAATAAACTTGTTTTGTTGCTGGGAATAAAATGTATACGCAAGTGATATAGACGTCAAAGCTTGGAATGATTTGATCCCCAGATAGCAACTGGAAGAATGACAAATCTTTGAAATGGTCTAGTAATGGATTTTTGGAATTAATAATTTATTTAATCATCAATAACAGACATTTTTTAGATTACTCTAATGGGTTTATTTTGAGCTGGTCGAAAACCTCAGTCTTTTTTGGCTTCAGTGGAAAAAAAGTCTATTCCATTTGGATCTAGGCTTATTGGATGGCTTTTTCATCAGGTTTTTGGGCAAAAAAAAGCTTTATCAACACCAAGGAAAAGCTCAAAAATAGGACTTATCCAATGACTTCCAAAAAAAATCGATTTTTTTTTCGAAAACACTCCAAACAGTTCCCAGAGTTTTTATAGTAATGATTTTTTCAATTCATTTTTAAATCTCTGTTTCGCACAAAAAAAAAAAATCAACTCCAAACGGGCTCAATATATATAAATATGCTAATTAAATTGTCAACTCCTAGTTATTCAATTAAGAATGTCAATGATGAGGAGATCAATTCCAATTATAGTTCTATTTTAATTACCAAAAATGGAGTTCTGTTATACCAACACCCTCATCCACAATTTCCCAACTGATTATCTTATTACTAAAGAATGAAAATATAGCTATCGGCCATATGGCATCTATTTTTCAAGTGCCAAAGATGTCCAGGGTCACATCTTGTCTTCTTTGAAAGATGGGAATGGTGTATGAATTTAATAATCATTGATAATGAAATTTCTGTGGCCTGTTACACATGGTTATGAAGCAGTGAAGGCCCAGTTCTATTGTTGGTTTGAATTATAAAACTTTACCCAGTATAAACCTAATCAATATTTGTGTTTGCCGGCTTACTTATACAATAAGCATTTAGGGGAGGCCTTTTTTGAGACAAGGCGTATATATACAGGACTGAGTAAAATTTTGAGTCTTTTATCTTGCGAAAATCTCGTGTACTAGATTACCATTTCGTTTAAGGAGCCTTTTGAAAGGTTCTTAATTTGACTAGGTTGTTGTTGTTCTTACTATATTATAACAAGTTCTAAAGGCATAAAATAGAAAGAGCGGAACAAGATTAATTAAAAAAATACAAGTGACAACTTTTGACATTTTGTTGACATTTCAGAAGTGGGAGAATGCTACGTAGTCTCTTGGATTGTGAGAATGAGTTATACTTTTTGACTAGGAATAGTGTGTCGTGAGCAACTCTTATGAGTGCGTGCTCAGTGTAGACTTAAGGTGGGTTTTAAAATTATATTTAACTTTTTTTTTAAATAAAATATTATATTTCAAGAAAAAAAAATTTCTATATGTATGCACAACATAATCACAATCGCACCAATTTCTAATCGACATATTTTAGATACTCATTTGACAACTTATCCGATCGATGTATGTTGGATACTCGTATGACAACTCAATGAATAAGACTCTCATCTCATGTAGCCGATGTGGGGTTGGGTTTTCATTGAATGAGAAGTTAGCAATGGCCTATAAGATGGGTTGGAAAAAGCCTACCCAAAAAGACAAAAGAAAAAAAAAGAAAAAAAAAAAAAAAGCCTGACCTAAGGCAAACAATATAAGGCATTCCTCTATATCATCCTTTTTTTTTTTTTTTTCCCTTCCCTAACTTCTTTGACCATAACAGTTAATCGAAGCATTTTTTTCTACTTCTATAGGACAACAAAAAATTCGTGCTCCACGCTCTGTTTGTCTGAGATTTTATGATTGAAGGTGATTTACCTTTAATTACAGAACCAAGGAGACAAGGGTAAGCAATAACAAAAGGTCGTACAACGATGTTGCTATCTAAGCCAATGTAAAGAAGAATTATAGCTATATACATATGTGAATATTTGCATATACACAAGTTATGTGTGTGTATGTATACAATTATATGTGTGTGTGTATATATATACCTCATCAATCAATTTATAGAAGGGAATGTTGGACTCAATCTAAAATAGACAACAACCAAATTATTGATAAGCATGCGTTGATTGATGTTTGAGATGACTAAAAAATGATACAATGTAATAAACCTTTGGGAATGGGTCGAAGATCTTCTTTTCTTCTGTTTAGAAGATCAACCATTCCCTTTAAAATCTCTCTTGTTCATGAACCTCAAAACACAATCTTTTTGTTATTTCTTAAAAGCTCGTGCAATATATGGAACAAATTTTGGGTTAACTTTCAAGCTGGTTTCAATATATCAGACAACTTGCATATAATAATCTTATAAGGATTATAGGTGTTGTAGACTTAATCTAACTGATGGCGATAGCAGTTTCAGATTTAATAAATAAATCTACCTCATAAATGTTAAGGCCATTAAGGAGCCAAGTCTTTGACTAGAGATCAAATTCAACATGGTCCATGCTTCCTTTATTAAAGCCTATCACAGAAAGTAATTGTGCAGTATAGGAGGAGGTTAACATGATTGGAAATTAATGGACTATTATTGATTATATCGCGACATGAAAGAAAAAATGACACAACTTGTTAACACGAATAATAAATAAGTCAAGTTAATATCAAACACAAATAACCAAAAAGGACATGATTAACGCGTTAATTTGTCTTGTTTGTTAAAAATGCCAAAATTCTGTTTTTATTGTAAAATAAGAGGATTTTTTTGCTTGTTCTTATACTATGTGTACTAATGGAAACTATGACTTTCAGTTTGATTGAAAAATATTAAAGTCTTAGTTTTAAATTTTTTATCCACTAGGTTTTATACGATTAATTTGAACATGACACGATAATTAAATAGCAAGTCTAGTCACAGTGAACAAATAAAACATGATTACTTAATTGATTAGTACTCGATCCTAATCCCAACTTTTTCACCCTCTCATACCATGAATTAGCCATTAGTTACATGCATATTTGAATATGCCTTAAACGCGTTTCGTGCGTTTTCGTATTTCCACAATCATCAAGTCATACATTTATAGAAATAATTAACCGAAAAATAGCTGCTTTACTGTCATATTTTAATTTAGCTATATTATCAATACATATTCCTTTAAAAATTAGTTAAATGAAAGAACCCATGACCCATCAAGCTTTGTTTTCTTTCTATATAAAGGAACCAATTGAAGCATCATCTCCCACGCAAACCTCTTTCAATAACCCTAGGCTTGCTTAGCTCTTTGCCGCCCAATTTTTCTCTCCATCCACAATATGGTGCTAACTCACTTGTTTCTAGCACTTCTGGGTGTGTCCTTGTTTGTTTCTCCGGCCATTTCCCGCTACACCGCCAACCCGACCGACTTAAAATCATGGTGTAGTAAGACACCCCACCCACAGCCCTGTGAGTTCTTCCTAACTCATAACCCTAAATATGGCAATCCCATCCAGCAAAAGTCTGATTTTCTCAAGCTATCCATGCAATTAGCCCTAGACCGGACCATGCATGCTCTATCTCACACTTACACCCTCGGCCCAATGTGCCGCAATAAACAAGAAAAGGCTGCATGGGCTGATTGTCTCGAACTTTATGAGTCGACAATCGAAAAACTCAACAAATCAGTGGATCCCAACTTTAAATGCAGTCAAGTTGACGTTCAAACATGGCTCAGTACGGCTCTGACCAACCTCGAGACATGTAGAACCGGGTTCGTGGAGTTCGGTGTTACAGACTTTGTAATGCCCTTAATGTCTAATAATGTGTCTGCTTTGGTTAGCAACACTTTAGCCATGAACAATGGGCCTAATGGTGAGCCGAGTTACAAAGAAGGGTTTCCGAGTTGGGTTTCACCCGGTGACCGGAAACTGCTGCAGTCTCCATCTCCGGCTTCCAGTGCCAACATTGTGGTTGCGCAAGACGGGTCGGGGAATTATAAAATGGTAAGTCAAGCTGTCACCGCCGCCGGAAAGCTGTCGGGCAGAGGTAGGTTTGTGATATATGTGAAGGCAGGGACGTATAATGAGAATGTTGATTTTGGAAGCTTGAAGAACATCATGTTGACCGGTGATGGCATCGGACAGACTATAATCACCGGTAGCAGAAGTGTTGGTGGTGGCTTCACCACCTACAAGTCGGCCACTGCTGGTAAGTGAAACAAAAATGCTCTTATATCATTCTCTCCATTATTTTTAAAGTCATGGCTATCCATGCATTCAATTACTCGACAAGCAAACGCATCGATTAAATTTGAGATTTATATTGTCAACAAAATTGAAATTCACGATATATGAATTTACGCCATGTTTCATGTTCCACCATCAAACCAATTTATGAATTGGAATTAAAGGCTGCAACAAACTTTTAACATCTCTAGACTGCAAGCAATTGAGAGGATTAGACAAGTGCTTTTAGAGATGTAAATACCTTCTAATTATGAAAAAAAAAATGTGATCACAAAAGAAAAGTTACACTTTTCAATACAACAAGTGCGCTTACAAAACACTCAAAAGAGATTAAAATTAGCTCGAATTACAATGGGTTGAGAGTTTGAGGAAGGAATCGACGCAACTTTAGACACCCTCTAAAAAAAAAATTTAGTGATAACAAGAATGATATATAATTGACTTCATGTGGTAAAACCTGACGAATAACATGACAAATTTTGAATGCTGCAAAGAGAGGGAGAGAAAATTAAGTACTATAAAGAGACGAGAAAATTTAGTACTATAAAGAGACAAGTCTCTCATTTATGGAACCTCTTGGTTGGTCCTTGGCTACGATGGCTGCCAATAGGCTAAGTTGATTGCTTTAAAAGATTGGTTAACATTAATTAATAACTCCTTCCTACCGTCTTAGGATAAGCCCCCACCTAGCGGAAGTCTCCTCCTTGATTTATAAGCTTATGATTTTTCAGATGGACAACAAAGATACTTTAAGATTTCAATAATATTATTTGCACTTAATGTGTTATGATAATTTGTTGACCTAATTCTCCACAACTATTAGATTAGTAGCGAGTCTCAATTAATACTAAATTATCGTCAATCTAATAATTATAAATGATTAATTCAACAAATTAGGTGAGTAAAATTAGGTTAAAATAACATTATTTCTTAAGATTTAATTGAACCATTAAATTTCAAGAGATAATTCAAGTGATAATAGAGATAAAAAACTCAGACTTTTTGAGTTTGAACCTTGCAATCCCTTGAGGCAAGGTCATGGAGAATTTATTCTTCGTGAATATCCTAGTTCAGTATGGATGGTCTGCCTTTGACTGGAGTGAGAATGAGATTAGTCGAAGTATGCATAAGTTAGTCCAAACACTCTTGACCGTTATACCAAAAAAAAACCATTAAACTTTTGTTACGCTAAATTGATGTATTACTTACTACAAACATAAAATTTGGGCACATCATAATAATTCATTATCAATTTCAGCGGCTATGGGCGATGGATTTATTGTCAAAGGCGTCACCTTCAGGAACACTGCAGGAGCTCAAAACCACCAGGCAGTGGCTTTTCGATCTGGCTCAGATCTTTCAGTGTACTATCAATGCAGTTTTGAAGGATTTCAAGACACACTCTATGTCCATTCCCAAAGACAATTCTATAGAGAATGTGACATTTATGGAACTGTTGATTTTATTTTCGGAAACGCTGCGGTCATCTTTCAAAATTGTAACTTATATGCACGATACCCTCCTAAGAAGATCAACACTTTAACTGCTCAAGGTAGAACTGACCCTAATCAGAATACTGGAATCTCCATACACAATTGTCAAGTCACAGCAGCTTCTGATTTAAAACAAGTTCAGAGCACAGTCCAAACATTTCTTGGTAGGCCATGGCAAAAATATTCGCGTACAGTGTTTATGCAGACGTACCTTGATAGCTTAATTGCCCCTGCTGGTTGGTTTCCATGGAATGGCAATTTTGCTCTAAGCAAATTATATTACGGGGAGTATATGAACACAGGTCCTGGCTCATCAACTGCAAATAGGGTGAAATGGGGTGGCTACCATGTCATAACTAGTGCAACCGTGGCATCCACGTTCACTGTTGGCAACTTCGTTTCCGGCGATTCTTGGTTACCGGCCACCAATGTGCCATTTACTTCTGGCCTTTGATTCTTTCAGGGGGAAAGCAACTAATTTGAGATTGTTGTACCTAGCAGAAAGCAGTGACATTGTTTGCTATTAAAATAAGTTTATGATTTGTATTTCCCGAATTGTTCATAAGTACTAGTGTATCATTTCTCTGATAGAGTTGTCATTCTTTCTGGATTTTGTATTTGAATAATGATAATGATCTATCAAGCTCTTTGTCAATGTTCTTTCTTAATCAAAATAGAGAAACTTAATTATTTGTCTTCTCAAATATGTCTTTGTCTCATACTATCCACTCAATTATTTACGTACTTGAATTACACCTTCAATTTTAGTTTTTTTTCGAATTATCCTCATTCCAAATATTTATTTCAAATACGAAAAAAGTTGTATCCTTTGTCTCTTTAAGTATATGAATTTGTCTTATTTCGTCTCAAAAACAAAGAAAAAGTGAGTGTGGCGGACGTTTAGCCTTCGTCCAATTTGAAAATAGTACAAAGAGTGGAAAGTTCAATGTGGGAATTTCAATAATATGATACATAGACTATAATTTAAGGGCACATAGAATGATTAATCCACCAAATTATTTTGTGGCTTTGAAACTCATAGATAGATTACGATTTCATTATCCCAAATCCAGGTGTTCCACCTAGGTTTTGTTGCAATGAAAATTAGCTTGCAACGCCATTGACAATAGTTAGCTAGGTTTGTACACTTTACTCTTTACCAGTTTTTGGAATTACTCTAATATTATTACAGCAGGAAAATCGTTCTAGTACCACTTTGGTAGAGTCAAGAAGACTAGAAATAAATTGGAAGGACGTAGAGGAGGACATGAACACTCAAAAAAAAAAAAACTCATACAAGTTGAGTACAATCACACACTCAACTTGAACTTTTCAATTTCTACTCAACTCTACTTACATATAACACTAAACTATATGCCCTATTTATATAGTTCATACTAAAATAATAGACATTATTACTTGGAGAATTAACACCCACTAATATTCTTGTCTTCCACTACTTGCATATTTTTTGCCCACTAACACATATCTAATTAACACACCTTAATATTATAATAAACTCTAAAACAAATTTATTTTCCAACAGTTGCTTGGTAACTGAATTGACATTAATCTAAGACAGATCTTATTGCAACGATAATTTTGTTATATAATGACTCGTACGTCATTAGTTTGAACAGTAGAAATAACTGATTTTCATACGAACTTAAGACTGTACATTTAACTTTTACTACCCAACACAGTAACATGAGTTTCATGCAGCCTTTTAATTGGGAGTGGATAATTAAAAGCTAAAAGGGATTATATCAAGCCAATGACTAGACTGAGTGTTCATCTTGTTTGACTTGGTTGTGAATAACTGATACGTCCACGAAATCTGGTTCTAAGTTTATTGAGACATTTTCTTTCTTCTTTTTTTTTTCTCTTTTCTCTTTTCTCTTTTTTTGTTCTTGTTTATGATGGGGAAAGTCTAAATGGAAAGCAATTCAATCACATAGGAAGAAGATAACTAAGAAAGATATAGAAATAACTAAATAAAGTAAAATAATAGAATGTAAAAACTCCACAGACGTCTTGCTTTGGTCGCTAATAAATAAGAGACACCGCCATTGTCCCACCAATACCACCACCCATCGTCACCACATGCATGTGTGTGCATTCTGCAATCTATTAGTAATTGTAACACAAATACATGTTTTTTGGTGTAACCATCCATCCTATGTCGTCAAGACAAATTTCATAACATTCGCAAACAAATCAAATAGTAGATGGTGCAATTTTATGGGCTTTCAGAATTCAATGAGACAAATTCTCGACTAAATGTCTGCAGTACCCACATGTTATGGACTTTCGGAACTAAATTAGACAAATTCCCAGAATGTTTTTGAACATGAAGTTCACTTAATTTGAGGAACAAAAATGTACCGGCTGGCCACTTGCTATCCAATTTTTGGCATATGTTTGAACTTGGACTATGTGACGGCAATATTATAACTGAACGTGCGATACAAGACATATAATAGTTAATGTGTCAAAATGAGATGGGAACAAAACAATAGTTGAAAGAGTTAAAGAATACTTTTCCTTCTTCCTCATCCCCATTAGTCTAACACAAAATCCAGAAATAGATATTTGACAGCTATATCAGAATAATGATACAACAGTTTCTTATTGACACTTGAGAAAAAACAAATCATAAGCTTTTTTTTTTTTTCAAACAATGCATCTATACCTAAAGAATATCAAATTAATTGAATGCTTGCTGGTCATGAAGAGGAGATCAAAGTGAAAGGCACACTGGTGGCCGGCAGCCAGGAATTGCCGGAAATGAAGTTTCCAACCGTGAACTCAGACGCCACGGCTGCGCTGTTTATGACATGGTAGCCACCCCATTTCACCCTTCTTGCAGTTGACGAACCAGGACCTGTATTCATATACTCCCCATAATACAAAGTGCTTAGAGCAAAATTGCCATTCCATGGAAACCAACCAGCAGGGGCTTAAGCTGTCAAGGTTAGAGCATAATACAAAGTGCTTAGAGCATAATACAAAGTGCTTAAGCTGTCAAGGTACGTCTTCATATAGACTGTACGTGAATATTGCTTCCATGGCCAGCCAAGGAGGAGACTTTTGCCAAGGGGGCTTACACTAAAAACTGCAGGAATGGGGTCATAATTAATGTTAACTTTTTTATTTTTTTTTGTCAACAGTGAGGAGTGTCTAGAGTGCACCTTAATTAATCCTCTCTTCTGTCTGGCCAAATGTATTCATAAAGATAAATTCAAGAGTCATAGTTTAAAAATTATAATTCAAGGAATAAATTCCCCATGTCCTAGCCCTAAGAGGTTTTAACTAATATTTTAACAATAATGTTATTTTGACTTAATTTATTGATATAATTCATTACAATCATTAAATTGATTGCAAATCTAAACAAAATTGTGGGATAATTTAATAAATTATGCCTAAATAAAATTGCTGATCTTTCAAACCAAGGG